>JAPWDM010000103.1:82500-100166 GCA_035578155.1 Brachynemurus nebulosus | reverse complement strand
CTAATTGGTCATTAGTAGTAAGGATTGGGGGCTTCCAGCACCACCTTCCCACCTGCCGACTTTTTGAGCGACCTCGGCAGGAGGTAGGTAACCTATGTGGGTTCTAGAAGCCTCCGGCGGTGGGTGGAGCAAAATTTTTTTCTAGCCTAGCGGAACTTGATCCAACCTAAGAGAACCTAAGGAAATTTGGTGTAACTTAACAAAATTTTTTTAACCTAAGAATTAAAAAATTCCGTAATAGATGGCGCAGCCACTTTTGAGATTTGTAAATTCACAGCTAGATGGTGTTGCTAGTCGGGATACTAGCGATCCCTATGCGTAAATTTGAAAAATTATCAATAGATGGTGCTGAAAATCCTTTTTGATAGTTAAACTAACCATGAAAAGATGGCCTTGCTAGTGTCAACCAGCGCGAATTCTGTACCTAGATTCACAATTCCATGAAAAGATGGCATTGCTGGTCTGAACCACTGTGAACTCTGTACCTTGATTCAAAATTCCATGAAAAGATGGCGTTGCTGGTCTAAACCACTGTGAACTCTGTACCTAGATTCAAAATTCCATGAAAAGATGGCGTTGCTAGTCTGAACCACTGCGAACTGTATATCGTGATTCATAATTTTATCATATTTTTATCTGAAAACAGGTTTAAAGTTGTATAAATTGTCAGCTGACGTCATTAGAAGATTTCTGTTTAATATGCAAAAAATGAATTTTATCGTATGATTTCATATTTTTATCTGAAAACGGGTTTATACAGGTTTTCTCTAAATAAAAACACATTTTTTTTATTTTTAATTTTTATTTTTATTTATTTTTTTATTTTTTATTTTTAATTTTTTTTATTTTTTTCTTATTTTAATAAATTTATTTAAAAGGAATATTTTACAATAAAAATGTTTAAATGTTATTACGGTAATATTTGTATATGGATATAACATTTTCCATGGCGCAAGTTGCTCTGGAATGATGATCGCATCGAGGACTAGTGTATATCGATTTATACATATTTTGTAACAATATTTGTCAATGGATTATATTGAACCACACGATCATGTAGTAGAAGGCAAAATGCTGATGTATTCTCTGGCACCTCCTTCAACGTTTTAAATTCAATTCGAATATCCACTGGTCCACTTTTCAAAGTTTCGTTTTGATGAGAACAATCGATGAATATAATTGGCGCGATATTCTTGAATTGCGTTTTGCTTAAAAGCGGTTCATTCTTCTTACAATCATAATATGCTTGTTGAAATTTCGAATACATGTGATATGCTACTGCATATCTATCATTACTGAAATCCAAATTCAAATCCATGTACGGGTATTTTGCAGAATTTAAATAAACTTTGACGTCTGAAAGTTCACAGTGATCGAAAATACTGGAATCTTTATCTTTTTTATTTCGTCGATTCGTTTGTAGAGCGAATATAATGTAGCGTGGTTTCTCCAGTTGAGTCGATGTTTTCACCGTCCAAATGTTTTGTCTCGCTGTTGGAATCGTTGGCTGTATATGCATATCCCATGATCGAAAAGCAGTTGTAATATCTCGACTATTTTCCACATACTTCAACAACTTCAGCTTCTGTTCATCTGCAACCGTAACGTGTGGAACCATCCATTGAATTTTATGTATATGGAAAGTGACGTCATCCGTTGGTGATATGACTGCATCGTAATCCGTCCGAGCTCGAGTCAGAATTAGCTGATGTTTTGCGTTGATGATAACTTTCTTGTAATGGTTAAGAAATCCAAACATCCGCGCCAATGGTAGACAGAAATTGAAGTAGCCTTTTTCCGTCACTTTAATTGTTTCACCTGGACACCATCCGGCGTTGTAGAGTAGTTTGCTTTCATTTTCGTTTAATGCCAAATAATTGATTAACGTTGTTGTCGGTCCCACGTACTTGCATTGATCGATTTCCACGTCGTTCAGTTCATATCGTATTTCTTCAAACAGGTACGCCAATGAATTGTTTTATCGCTCTTCAACAATTGTCCTTCCACATACAGACAACTTTCGTGCGGCAGCAGGATCAGATCTTGGTTTTGACAGCAGATTCGTATTTCGTCGCTGTTTCCAAACGCATTTAGAAATGGCGAATAGCAGTGATACTCGATGTTTGAAATGCTCTCATCGAAATCGATTCCAGTATTGATGCTTAAAATGCTGCTCATTTTTTCCTCTTCAGCTTGAAACCCAATTGTCGAAGAAATTGTTTGTTCTCTCTTGTTAATGGTGGTCGTTGTTGCTTCTTCCTCGCCGATCCGTTCACCTTGGTGGCAAGTTGTAGACTGATCGGTCGCACCACATTTTCGTCTTTAAATACCAACATTTTTACGCTGGCTTCAAATGCAACTTTACTGTTATCGTTTCGCCTCGAAAATTCACTAAATTGCCGTCTTGATCCACAATTCGTAAAACTAGAGATGTTATCCGTCTCACGGTCACCGGCATATAAATAACTGTATTCGGTGATTCGCTTATTTTATACCCAGGTTCAACTTGAATCGAAAACGAATAAATATTATGTGCTGGAACGTTGTTCAGGTAGCTGTTCGTTGTAATGTTTGTTTCAACTTGTATCAGATTCACTTTCATGATATTCGTTGGTTTATCCGAATAGTGGTAATGACCAGCTGCAAGTTTTCGCTTACTGAAGCCAAGTAGCGAGCCAATTGTTCGTTCTTGATCGAAATGAATTGTTTCCGTACATTTTATTTCACTTTTTAGCGTATTGTTATTCGCACGAAGTATAAGTTGCGGGCTATCACCCGGTTTTCTCTTCTCTAGTATCCGATCTTCTATTTGAAACTCCAAATCTTCCAGATCATAATTGCCGACAGGTATCTCGATGCATTTCACTTCTCCATCACCGTAATGGAATAAATTATTTGTTTCGTCGATATTTGGCACTGCATTGTATGTTTCAAAATTGACCAACCCGCATACATAATCACCCGGCAAATCGATGGGTGGAAAATACTCAGCTGTTAGTATAGATGAATCACCACTTAACGTTAATGTTAACGACATGGTGACTAAGATATGAATGACAGAAAATTCTTACCACGGGTATATTTAAAGTATAGATGAGAAGTGCAACAAAATTATTGAAAATAATTTGTATTCCATAAAAATTTTAGACATAAATGTCCGCAGTTATACTGTTCATAATTTTGGTATCTGTTATAATTATATTTAATATTTTTGCCATGTAAATATTGCACAACTTCTGCGGGTGGTGACAAATTTCCAAAACTATCAAAATATTCGACGTTCTTGTTATCTTTGGCGTACGCTACCCAATGGCTTCCTGGTCCTGATGAATTATCCAAATTGACGACTCCACACTTCTTTCGCCTTGGCCGTTTCGGTAAATCATCTCTCATGAACACGCCACGAAAATTGGATAAATATTTGTTTCCAAACTGATAAATGTCGTGATCAGTTAATGGTCGATCGGGTAGCTCGCTTAGCGGTTTTTTGATTCGATGTAAAGTCCCAAACCTCTTCTGTATGGTTTCAAATAAAGTCCAGTTCCAGATTTGGATCCAAGTGCAATTGCTTCCATCATCCTGTTATGACGTTCATTTTCATCCAATTGTTTCTTTGCTGTTTTATAAGCATTTACTGCTTTCGCCACACCAGCAGCACCTCCGGCAAGTGATCCTACAGCAGACAGGCCGGCAAAAAGTGGAACCAGAAATGGTAAAATTCCGCCAGTTTTTGGTATTGGAATGATTCTCGGTGTTGTAAATTGACTGTTCTTCTTCTTCTTGAAAATATTCTTCGCAGCTTTCAGTGCAAATTTTATCGCATTCTTAATAGTTTTCGGCTTCTTTTTCTTCAATATGCTTCTCAAATCACGAATTCCGGCACCAAATATTAATTTCTGTCCTTTTTTGTTCTTCTTCTTTGAATGACCCATGCCTAGTTTTACTTTCGACTTCATCGCGTTCGTTACAGTCCAAGCAGCAGCTCGCTCGCCAAGATTTGCGTCCGACGATTTAACTCGCTCCCACGCTTTATCAGCTAGTATTAAATCAGCTTTATGTCGATCTTGAATATCTTTAAACTGTGAATAGGCGATGTCGTGTTCTTTGCATGCAGCGTCCAATTTGTTGATACCCGGATCACCTCGTAACAATCGCTGGCGCAGTCTAGTTCCAGGTCCACAATACTGATAGCCAGGTATATGAAGTTCAAATGGTAATTTGTTGATTATTCCGTTTACTATACCACAACCAGATCTTCTCACACCGCTTCTCTTCCACGACTAACTGCTAGTTGTTTCCGCGTCGACATTTAAAAGTAAACTGAAAACAAAAGAACAGATGCTGTACTATTTATATATGTTATAAATATGCTGGAAATTTACTCAACTTTATTAGTATGCCACAACCGGATCTTTTCACACCGCTTGCCTTCTCACGACTAACTGCTAGTTGTTTCCGCGTCGACATTTAAAAGTGAACTGAAAACAAAAGAACAGATGCTGTACTATTTATATATGTTATAAATATGCTGGAAATTTACTCAACTTTATTAGTATGAGAAATAGTGTTATCTGATCAACATCGATGACGATGTCTTCTTCATTCGTTAAACAACCGGAGACGCTGCCAATGGAAAATTTCGAGTTTTCATCTGAAAAGACTAATGTCAAGAAAAATGGTCCACTGCTGCCGACGAGCATTAGAGCGATCATCTGTGGTCCAAGTGGATGCGGCAAAACGTCACTTCTACTATCACTTATCCAGGATCCTAATGGTGTGGCATTTGAAAACATATACATCTATTCCAAATCATTACACCAACCGAAATATCAATATCTGAAACGAATCATTAAAAGTGTTAAAGGTTTGGGTTATTTTACATACTCTAATAACGATGACGTCATACCGCCGAAAGAAGCACGACCAAATTCGCTGGCAATATTCGACGATGTATCTGCGCGGGAGAAAAAAGCCATAATAGAAGAATATTTTAGCCACTCTCGACACTACAATGATGATTGTTTCTACTTGACGCAAACGTATACAGCGGCACCCAAACATCATGTACGGGATAATGCGAATCTTGTTGCAGTCTTCAAACAGGATGATCTCAACCTCAGACATATCTATGATCATCATATTAACTCCGACATGTCGTTCAATCAATTCAAAGAATTATGCAGAGAGTGTTGGCGTGATAACTATGGATTTTTAACTATTTGCAAAGAAGATGATATACGCAATGGAAGATACCGAAGCAAGTTTGACCACTTCTGGAAAGGATCAACATCCGAAAGCCGCTTCTAAGCTGGTTCTAAGCCGCTTCTAAGCTGGTTCTAAGCCGCTTCTAAGCTGGTTCTAAGCTGCTTCCAAGCTGGTTCTAAGCTGCTTCCAAGCTGGTTCTAAGCTGCTCCTAAGCTGCACCTAAACTGCTACCAAGCTGCTTCCATACTGATACAAACATTTTTCGAACTGGTTTCGGTAACCGGTATAGCAGTTTCGAACTGGTTCGCCTAAATACGACCATATGAATACAGCAGTCACATGCGATAGAGCTTCAGTTCTTGAGAAATCGTTCTAAGAAGCAGTCATCGAAATGGATAAAAAGACGATTAAAAAGAACATTATAAAAGCGGCAAGCAATATACGTAAAAAATTTAATGCTTTACGATCCGGGAAACTGGAGTCAAATATGTTGCTTCAAAGTACACTGGAACCAGTCACTACTCCGCTTAAAGAAATAGCTACAAAGTTAAATGGTGACAAGAAGAAACATCCTATTAAAGTGGAAACAAAAGAAGAAGAAGATGCGCAAGTATCAAATGCGTTCACACCTAAAATTAAAAAGAAAAAATTGGAAAAACAAACGGCAAACTACTATACTCTACCGACAAAGGAGGAGGAAGATACTTCAATACAAGATATTCCAGAAGATGTTTTTGAAGCGTATCCAGAAGAAGAACAAAATGTATTTGAAACACCAAAATTTCTTGGATCAGCGCAAAGTGTTGCCCGAAAATTGATGCCAGCAGCTGAAGATTTACCAAAACAGTTTGGTCCAATAGCAAGAAAATACTTACAACTATACCTTCAACCCAACAGCGGAATTGATGTGGTATATGGACCATACAAAAAAGATGATGAATGGATGATTGGAAATCAATCGTTTCAAATAGCTGGCGATGATATAATAATTGGTGATATTGTGTACGAAGGAACACCTGGATTATATGAATTGATTTTCATGAACTCGCCAAAAATTGGTTCATATCATACCAAAGATTTAAATACGTATAAACAAATTTTAAAGCAAACAAATGCACACAGACGAAATTACAGTCCAAACCAGCAAATAAAAGGCAGCTCGAGTTATAAATACATAAACATTATTAGTCAGTTGTTTCCAATCAGCTCCGCTAAAAAACAAATACCAAGAAAAATATATGATACAAGAAGTCGTGTCGGTGGTGCTCCAAAATCTGCTAGTGTCGGCGGTACTCCAAGATCGGGACATGGTTTGATGCAGTTTAATAACTTGAAAAAAGACTATATATACTGGAACAATGCGAATGAACTGGTCAGTAGACTGCGATTATTAGTGGCGTCACAAGAAGCTGGACACAGCGGTCACAATAACGAAATAATATCCATCATTGAAGAACTGAAAGAAGCAGATATCATCGAGTGAAAATGGACAAATTCGGTCGTGTGCGTAACAAAAACATAACTATTGACAAATTCGGCCGGGTGCATGATAAAAGTATTAAGAAGCAGTTGCTTAAAGACATTGATTTGAAGATGACGCAATCGGGGAACTATGATTTTGGAAACAGACAACTAACCAATATAAAGGATCCGACTGATGATCAAGATGTGGTGAATCTGAAATTTTTAAAGAGTTTTACAACAGAGAAACTTGCTGAACTAACAGAAACAGTCGAAATCATCAAAACAAAGATTGAAAATGCTACGCACCTGCTGACCCAGGCAATGCAGCTTTCTACGCAGAATAAATTATGGATGAATCGAGAAATTTTCGCATTTAATCGTCGAATGTTGAGGACTGAAGACCGTCTTGATAAATTGCTGAAACCTGCTGAGACGCAAAATGAGCAAAGCACAAGTGGTTCGTGAACTACATAAACCAGCGCGAAAAAATTTTCCACGCAGACGTGTGATTGTGAAAGGAATTGACGATCTCTGGCAATGTGATTTAATTGAGATGGGTGCCTACGCTTCAGTGAATAAAAAAATCAATTATCTGTTGACAACAATCGACGTATTTTCAAAACATGCATGGGCGGTACCCGTTAAAAATAAAACTGGAAAAGAAGTAACAGCGGCATTTTAATCAATACTTAAACAAGGACGGAGGCCGGATAACTTGCAAACGGACGACGGACGGAAATTTTATAATCAGCTGTTTAAAACGCTCATGGATAAATACAACATCAACCATTACTCAACATTTTCAACCAAAAAAGCGTCAGTGGTGGAGAGATTTAACAGAACGCTGAAGACTGAAATGTGGAAGAAGTTTAGTTACAATGGATCGTATCGATGGCTGGATATACTAGACGACTTAATGGACAGTTACAATTCACGGACACATAGAACAATAAAAATGCGACCGCGTGATGTAACACCAAGCAAGGAGAAATTGCTCCTTTCAACTGTTTACAATCATATAAAAGTTGTGGATCTACCGAAATATGACGTTGGTGATGTGGTTCGCATTAGCAAGCATAAATCTCAATTCGATAAAGGATATCTACCATCATGGACGACGGAACTTTTTAAAATCAATAAAGTGCGATTAACCAATCCGGTTACGTATCTGTTAGAAGATTATCATTGCAATCCGATTAAAGGTGGATTTTACCAAGAAGAATTACAAAAAGTTAAATATCCGGATGTATATTTAGTGGAAAAGGTGTTGAAAAAAAAGAAAGATAAAGTATACGTGAAGTGGCTCGGCTTTCCAAGTAGCGCCAATAGCTGGATTGATAGCAAAGACTTGGTATGATATCCCCACCACTATGGAGCAGCGAATACGCATGATTGGCCGGAGCAGTCGCAGTATCCCCCCACCAACATGGAGCAGCGAATACGTATGTTGGACAAGAGCAGTTTCAATTTTTTTTTGGAGAAGCAATATCCAGTGAAAACACAACAATGAGTGAAAGTCTTCAATACCATATAATAGTGGAGGAATCCATGGCTAGAACTCGATTGCTGAAGAAGATGTTGGATAAAGCCATTCGGTTATCTGATTTGGAGATGATCCGATCCATAGCATCAAGAGATCGCGACATTTTTTTTCCTGAAAAAATAACATCAGCTATTGAATGGGGTTCAACTGTGGAAACTTTTGATCTTCTATTCACACTTACCTTCAACGAATCTGATATTGGAGAAGACCGTCTAGATGGATTCGACACGCTGACATACTTTCTTACGTTGTAGATGCGAAAAACGATAGCATATGCTCGTCCGGAACTGCTGGATCGTATATTGAAACTTGTGGAAGAACATGATATTCCTCGATTGTGCTTCAATCCAAAGAGCGTAGAACAAGACAGTGAATTGTTGGAGTGGATCGTGCAGAACATTGAAAAAGGCACAGCCAATCAATCGGCACTCCTGGGCTGGGAAAGTGGTCCAGATACGGGCGCGTGGCCGTCGACGAACTTACAAGACTACTTAGATATATACAAATTTTAAATACAAATTTCAATATTTAAATTTTTTCATGTATTTTTTTTTTCATCATGTATTTTCTTTTTTTAATTTTTTTCATCATGTATTTTTTAAATTTTTTTTTATTTTTTGATTTTTTTTCAAATTTTTTTGTATTTTTTTTTTTTTGATTTTTTGTAAATTTTTTGGATTTTTTTTGTTTTTTTTATATTTTTGAATTTTTTTTTTTTCAATTTTTAACATGTTTTTTTCTGAAATTATAATATTTTGACATGTACATATTTTATTTTTAATAAAACTAAAATTCCGAGTTAATAATGACCATTATTATTTTACAAACTGTTTACGCGCCTTTTCATTACCTACCTTTAATTAATTTAATATAAGCGCGCCCTGGCGTTGTTAATTACATTTACTAAAAAACAAAGAAAAAAAAATTTGTTTACCACAAGTTATGGCAGTTAAAAATTATATATAGTCGTTGTATAACCACTGAATAGAAAGGTTTGTAACCTTTGTGCCGTTTTAATAGAATTTTCGAGTAATTTACCCCGCGATCATTGTTGTGTTAATAATTTTCGAATTTTTTCCAAATTAATTAATTGAAATACCTTTGTGCCTTTGAATTTGTGAATAAAATATTTACTAAGACACCTGAACGACAGAAGTACAGGAAAGAAGATTCCAGAAAGAAGGTAAACTCCTTTGAACCCAATCCCGACCTAAATTCTGGAATAATTCCAGCACTCACATAACAAAATCAGGTATGTGAATATTTTAATTTCGTAATAATTTACAGTCTGCTATTTATTTATTTATTCATTTTACGAAAAGGAATAAATTGCCATACTATTTCTTTCTTTTTTGGTCGCTTCGAGCCAGGATAATATATTTTATCCTGTAGGACCACCTTTAACCAAAAATAAAATTTATTAAATACCGTTAATTAATTTTTTGTGTTTGATATAAAATTATAACTGTTCTTGTAGTAAACAGCTGTGGTAAACAAGTTTAAGTATTTTTGTACTTATTGTTAGATTACATAATTGTATAATCTTTTAATTAGAAACTTTATTTGTTTATTGCCAATTTGTTGTATTTATAAAATTCAAATTTATTTTAAAATAAAAATGCCAAAATCAGCTGATGAAATAAAATTAGATAGAGCTCTGGCTCGTCGCGAAAACATCTTTCGTCGTGCCCAGTTATGCCTTGATGCTGGTCAGGCCCTAGATAGAGATCCTAATAATGAAGATAAATTGAAACAATTTAAAATTCGTTATGGAACTTTAAATAAAACTATTACTGATTATCGCGATGTTGTTCACGACATCGTTAGTTTGAAACAAATTATTGAGCCAGATTCACAACCTTCCTACGATATTTTAGATGCCTTTGAAGATATTAATGATAATATACAATATTTAGCTTTAAAATATTTAGAAAACCAAACTAATGTCGCAACAAATAGTAATATTGACAATGGTAGTGAGTCAAATAAACCGCGGATTTCTATGCTAAAGATCGAGTTGATGAAATTCAATGGAGAAAACTTATCAATATGGCCTTTGTTCTATGAAAACTTCAAACAGTTAGTTCACTCAAAATCTGAATTTTCGTGTGCGGAAAAACTGCAATATTTGTTGAGTAGTCTGACAGGAAAAGCATTGCAAACTTGCTCGTCGATTGAACCAATCCCTAGTAATTATGACACCATTTTTAAATTATTGGAAGATACCTATCAAGATAAAAAATTTTTGGCAAATATGTATTTAGATCGTGTGTTCAATTTTCGAGCGATAACTAATCATAATACAACTAGTTTGCAATTATTTCTGGAAAAATTCAATACAAATGTGAATGCATTGAAACGTTTAAATATTGAAAATTTGGACGACTATATTTTGACTTACCTAGCTATGTCGAAATTACCTGCCACAACAATCAATTCTTTCGAATTAATTCGAAATTCTTCCGATCTTCCTAAATATGAAGATCTCATTCGTTTTATTCAGAATCAAAGTAAAATATTGTATAAACCGGAAAAACCTATCCCTACCGCCAGTCGGGTTAAAACAGATAACTATGCCAAAAATACAAAATCATTCGTTACCAACAATTCGTCGTTTATAGAGAAAAGTTGCCCTTTTTGTAATAAGGGTAACCATTTATTAAAGGATTGTTTTTTATTTAAATCTAGTAATTTTGATACAAAATTTAAATTTGTAAAAGATAAAAATTTGTGTTTGAATTGTTTCTCTGCAAAACATAAAGTAAATGTTTGCCCGTCCAAATTTCATTGTCAAAAATGTAAAAGTAAACATCACACCTATTTGCATAAAGAATGTAATAATACAGTTCCCGAAAATGCTCAGTCGGAATTTTCTCAAATATCAAATAACCCAGAGGCTATCCAAACACTGTGTTCGCAAACCACTAAGCAAAATATATTACTTAGCACTGCGTTGGTTAAAACTTATGATCGATGGGGAAAAGAGCACACTCTTCGAATGTTAGTCGACAGTGCCTCAATGTCAAATCTTTTAACTGTTGATTGTTCTAAAAAATTAGGTTTATCTTACATCAAATTGTCAACAAACGTTGTAGGTGTTGGAGGTATGATAAAAGCACTTAAAGGGCGTACCAATTTAAATATATATTCCAAAGTAAATCAAAATGTTAAACTTTCAATTGAAGCGTTATTAATTGATCGTATTACGAATTTGCTGCCTGAGGTGCCAGTTGATATGACGTCTCTAGATTATTTGAAAAATTTGCAACTAGCCGATCCTAAATTTAATATTCCGGATAGAATTGATGGAATTTTGGGGGCCACGATTTTTGCTGAAATTTTGGGCTCTCGAAAAATTGTGGGAGAAAAGGGAAACCCAATTGCAATCGAAACTGTGCTAGGATATTTAGTTGTCGGTCCGTCACGTCCTCTTAAATCCGTTAATCAAATCGCATCGTATCACACGTTTCTATCATTAGATACTTTAGTTGAAAAAATGTTTGAAATTGAAAACTTTGACAGTTTACCAAAATCTAGTGAAAAGGAAATTTGTGAGGAGTTGTATACTGAATCAGTTACAAGAGATAGTTCCGGTAGATACACTGTAAGTTTACCCTTTAAAGACGATTCCTCGAAATTAGGAAATTCATATAACTTAGCTAAAAAACGATTATTATTATTGGAACGTCGTCTAGAAAAATCACCAAATTTACGTTTGATTTATTCAGACATAATTCAGGATTATTTAAATCAAGGCCATATGTCGTTAGTTGAAAAAAGTGACATTGATATTTCTAGCTATTACGCAGCTCATCATTGCGTATGGAAACCAGAAAGTTCTTCGACACCGTGTCGGATCGTTTTTGATTTCAGTATGAAATCAGACAACGGAATCTCGTTAAATGATTTATTATACAAAGGCCCAAAATTACAAAATGACTTAGTTACAATATTATTAAATTTTAGGTTATTTCCGATTTGTTTAGGTGCCGATATAAAAGCAATGTATCGACAAATAAATATAACCGAATCTCAAAGATCTTATCAAAGAATTCTCTGGCGTTTTAATACTAATGACCCAATTTCAGTGTATCAGTTAAATACCATTACCTTTGGTGTTTCGTCATCGCCATTTTTAAGTTTACGTACCATAAAACAATTGATCAAAGACGAATCCGAATTTTTTCCCGAAATTATTGAGTAGGGTAGACCGGGGTTATTTGGGCAATGAAATTTGTAAGAGGTAATTTGAGCAATACTTTATTTAATATGTTATGGAATATGCATAATTTTATTTAAATAAAAAGCATCGCTAATATTTGTTGTACTTTTATTTTTTAAATAAAACGCCGCGACGTTTTTTATTTTTGTTTTTCAGATTTGCAAGTATAAATAAGTATTTTTTTTAAATAAAAAGTAGCGACATTTTCAATTTTAAGCGACGTTATTAATTATATAACTCTTTTTTTGATTTGACTGGTTTTGGTGTTATATAAATCTTTCTTTTATATACAGAAGTTGTATTAATTTCGATACCATTTTCTCGCTGACCGACACGGTGAACACTACTGTTCAGTTTTTCATTGTTACTTAAAATTTTCTAGTGTATATTTTCAAAGTTATAATGGCATATAAAATTAATAATTTAAAATTAATAAATGAAGTTGAAAAGCGACCCATTATATGGGACACGCAAAGGATACATAGTGATATATATAACAGAAAATTGGCTTGGAATCAAATCATAAATTGTTTTTCCAACGAAGAAGTAAATTTTAATAACAAAAAAAAATTTGGAGAATTCTTACAGAAACGTTGGAAAAATATTAAGGACAGATATTTTGCAGTAATAAAAGAAAAAAAATTAAATCCTGAAAAGAAAAAAAAACCATATAAATATGCAAATCAACTACAATTTTTAATTAAAAAAACGCAAAAATTAAATAAAAACGAAAATTTATTGGAAACGAAAAATAAAACGTTTAATGACGAAAATGAAAAATTTCTGTTATCTTTGTTGCCAACATTAAAAACATTTTCAGAAGATTTAAAGAAAAATTTAAAACTCGAAATAATGCAATTGATAGAAAAATATGATATAATTTCGAAAAATGAAAAACAGTCGTTATCAGTATCAGAAGATACCGTAGCTGAAAAAATAAAACCGCAGGAAATTTTATTACAATCGCCACCGAATTTTCAATCTAATATTTTACCAACTGAATCATCAGTACAAGTTCATTCACCAACTACAGAGCAACCGGAGTACATGTCTGTTGTTCGAACACCAATTAGTTCTACATCCACGGATTCAATTGATTCTTATTTATCCAATTTTTTTACTACTGAGTATACTGAATTTCCTTAACCCTTAACTGGTCTACTCACTTTTTGAAACATAAGTAGTCTACTGGAGTACAAAAGTTATTTTCTTAAATTATTTGTTAATCTGCTTTGAAAATAGAAAAATATTATTAAAAAAAAAATACTATTATTAAAAATTTTCCTGTGATCATAACATATTTTATTTAATCGTTTTCACAAATATTTTTCCTGGAAATATCTAGGAATATGAAATTAGAATTTAAATAGTAATAAAGTAAAAAAAAAAAAAAAAAAAAAAAAAAAAAGAAATAGAATTGAAATATTAATTTAAAAATAAAATTGTATTTTTGTATTTTTGCATATTTGTAATTCAGTAGACCAATTAAGGGTTAAATTTATCACCGTGTCCGTCATCGATTGAATGGTCAAAATTTGTATCATTTATAAATAAGTAAGTACAAATTTTTTCATTAACAAAACTATGATTAAGATCTTCTTTTATTAAATTTTTGTTTTTTATTTCTTTTAGATATGAGAAATTATAAACGCAAAACCGAAAGAGGTCTTATATCTATGGAAACATTTAATGACGCCGCAAGAACAATAATTTTTGGGAACAAAAGTATAAATGCTGCTTCAAAGGAATTTAATATTAAACGTACGACGCTAACGCGTTATTTAACTAAATTGAAAGCATATAAAAATAAGGAAACGCAAGATTTACCGACAATGGGCTATAAAAAACCTCGACAAGTATTTTCTAAGGACCAGGAAATTGCTTTAAAAGATTATTTACTACAAATGGCTTCGATATTTTATGGATTGACTCCAAAAGATGTTCGTCAGCTTGCTTATGAGTGTGCTGAAAAATTTAATATTAAAATGCCTGAAACATGGAAACTTAATAAAATAGCTGGCAAAGAGTGGCTTTCTAGTTTTCTAAAAAGGAATCGAGAGTTGTCAATTAGAAAACCCGAACCAACAAGCATCGGACGAGCGACATCGTTTAATATTGAAAATGTAAAACCATTTTTCACTCAATTAGCTGAAGTTATGAATAAATATCAATTTACCGCATCAAACATTTGGAATATAGATGAAACTGGAATTTCCACAGTACTTAAACCTACTAAAATAATTGCTGCGAAAGGTAAAAAAAATGTTGGCTCCATAACTTCTGCTGAGCGGGGTACTAATGTGACACTAATATGTGCTGTTTCCGCAAACGGAAATACAGTGCCTCCTATGTTCGTATTTCCACGAAAAAAATATAAAAATCATTTTATTAATAATGGACCAAAAGGTTGTATTGGTGCAGGCAATTCAAGCGGCTGGGTAACAAATGAAGAATTTTTTATGTACATGCAACATTTCATCGCACACGTTAAACCATCTATTAATAATCCAGTATTACTCGTATTAGATAATCATTCCTCACATTTACATGTACCAACCTTAAACTTAGCGAAAGATAATGGGATCGTAATGTTATCATTTCCACCACATTGTAGCCATAAATTACAACCACTTGATGTGGCTGTGTATGGACCATTTAAGAAATATGCTTCAACGTACCAAGATTTATGGTTGCGAAATAATCCAGGTAAAACGATAACAATATATGATATCCCAAAAATAGTAGCAGATTCATTACCATTAGCTACAACTAGTACAAATATCATAAAAGGATTTAAAAAGACTGGAATATTTCCATATAATGAAAATATTTTTACTCAAGATGATTTCGCTCCGTCATTCGTAACTGATCCCGCAGAATCGCAAATTTTAACATCATCGATAATGAATACTCAATCAAATTCAACGCCTACAATATTTTCTCCAGAAATAGTTCGACCCTACCCAAGGGCTGCTTCTAAAGAACAGAGTCAAACTAAAAGGAAAAGAAAATCTACTGTTTTAACCGATACAAGAGAAATAAAAACATTAGAGAAAGAACAAAATATAGCAAAAAAGCGTAAAAAAGTTACTAAAAAAATTGATATTTGTATTAATAGTAATTGCTTAATATTATTATCAAGGATTTCTTGCTTAATATGCAATGAACTATTTTCAAAAAGTCGCCCCAAAGAACCGTGGATTGAATGTCAGTTATGCAAAAACTGGGCTCATATTAAATGCGTGCTTAATACTGGTGATACATATATATGTATAAATTGTGAAAATATTGCCATATAAATGTTTAAAAATAATTATTTATAAATGATACAAATTTTTTTTTTTTTTAATATTGTATAATAAAGTTTTTTATTTATATTATTTTCCAAATAAAAAGTATAAAATTGAAAATAATGTTTTATTATATATTATTTACCCTTTATTCACTAACAAATAACATATTAAGAAATATAAAGCACTATTGTTATATTATTCTACAACATTTAAAACTTCTGAATATAAAAAATATATATTAGATGGATAATTAATAGGATAGATTGGATGTGGAAAGTATATTTAGAGGTAACTATGAAATAAAAAAAAGCTTTTAAGTACAGTAATAAAGTATATTTATTATTAAATCAAATTAGTTTTATACATTATCAATAAAATTTACCTTATCATTAATAAATGGGACAAACTTAACGTGGAAGGTATATCTAAATGTAGCTGTAAAATAAAAAAAAAACCCTTTCAGTGTAGTAATAAAATATATTTATTAATAAATCAAATTAGAATTATACATTATATTTACTAGTATTAATAGTAAAACTATATATTTACAAATAGCTTATCCATAATCAGACAACGACCATACCATGTTGAAAACACCGGTTCTCGTTCGATCACCGAAGTTAAGCAACATCGGGCATGGTAAGTACTTTCGTGGGTGACCAGTTACGGAACGCCATGTGTTGTTGTCAATAATTTTCCTTTTTTTACATCTATAAGTAATTGATTAAAGTAATTAATCAGTTTGTGTACGCTGCTTCGGAATTAAATATTCAATATCCAATATTTAATAAATTATAAACAAATCCAAACTAATCAAATCCAACATAAGACCTATCATATAATAATAGGTAAAATTAGCTAACAGGTTAAATTAGTGACACTTATCGTTAAATAAAATTAATCTACATAAAATACTAGTTAATAGGTTAAATTGGTAACACCTATTGTTAAAAAACATTAATCTACATAAAATACTAGTTAATAGGTTAAATTGGTAACACCTATTGTTAACAAACATTAATCTACATAAAATACTAGTTAATAGGTTAAATTGGTAACACTTATTGTTAAGAAACATTAATCTACATAAAATGCTAGTTAATAGGTTAAATTGGTAACACCTATTGTTAAAAAACATTAATCTACATAAAATACTAGTTAATAGGTTAAATTGGTAACACCTATTGTTAAAAAACATTAATCTACATAAAATACTAGTTAATAGCTCAAATTAGTATTAGCCATTGTTAAATAATAAAAATATATAATAATTTTTAAATATTTAGTTATTTAAAAAGCCCCTAAAAGTATTTCTATTAATACTTTTAAGGGCTTTATCATATTATTATAATAGATGGAATTAGTTAATAGCTCAAATTAGTATTAGCCATTGTTAAATAATAATAATATATAATTTTTAAATATTTAGTTATTTAAAAAGCCCTCAAAAGTATTACTAATAATACTTTTAAGGGCTTTATCATATTATTATAATAGATGGAATTAGTTAATAGCTCAAATTAGTATTAGCCATTGTTAAATAATAATAATATATAATAATTTTTAAATATTTAGTTATTTAAAAAGCCCTCAAAAGTATTACCAATAATACTTTTAAGGGCTTTAACATATTAATTCGGAGAATAAAAAAAATTTGATAAAAAAAGCCCTCAGTAATTAAACTGAAGGCTAAATATTTTAAAATTTTTTGAAAAAAATCTCCCTCCTCAAATATTAATAAAATATTATTTTTGAACTGATTTAAAAAAAAACTCAGTAATTAAACTGAAGGGTAAATATTTTAAGATTTTTAAAAAAAAAATCTCCCTTCTCAAATATTAATAAAATATTATTTTTGAACTGATTTAAAAACAAAAAAAAAAAATCAATCTTTTGTTTTGATAATTTTTTTGTTATTTTTAAAGTAAATAATTTTTTT
>JAPWDM010000103.1:67500-80000 GCA_035578155.1 Brachynemurus nebulosus | reverse complement strand
TACCCGACTTCCAAGTTATAGTTGATGTCAGGAAGATTGGTTGCCATCCTCACGTCCGGCAGGAACTTATAAGTTGTTCTTCCCTTAATGGAGTTTGTCCAGCGATTTTGCCATTGGTTAACCGCTCGAAGGTCACCCTCCTTAATAACCTCTAGTTCGTCCAAACCTTCGTGGTCGTTTACAAGGTCATCGTTGCCGAGGGGTAAGCCCAACCTAGTCTTTGTATGGATTGCTCTTCTTTTGACTTCCAAGTCCCACGGGAGGGCTCCCATCAATACCTGCAGGGCCTCTGTTGAGACCGTCCGGCAAACCGGTAGGCATAGGTACAGGATTCTTCGCTGGATTCTGTTAAGGCGAGTACTGGCGTATCCAAATCTACAGATTCCGTACCAAACCACTGAAGCATAAAGTGCTGCTGCCATAAACAAGTTCTTGTAGATGGTGATAGCTGTGGTCCGTTGAAGTCCCCATTCCCGCCGTAGAACTCTTGAGAAGCAACCGACCATGGAGGATGTCTTGGAGTCAATTGATTGTAAGTGTGCTTTAAAGTTCATTCCCTCTCTGACAACGATGCCCAGGTATTTGGTTTGGTCAACGCACCGTATCGGTCGTCCATCTACGGTGACACTGGGTCGACGATTAGGAGATAATCTACCTTTGAGCAGCATACTGACTGTTTTTTCGGTTGAGATCCTAAGTCCCACACTGCTGGCCCATTCATGCACAATAGTCATCTTATCCGTGGCTGTTCTCTCAACCGTTTGTCTGCTGTCACCCTCAATAAGAATTAGGAGATCATCTGCGTACGCTGTAACAGCCGTACCCGAATTTTCCAGCTCACGCAGGAGGTCGCTCATGACAAAATTCCATATGAAGGGTCCGCAGTGCGATCCTTGCGGGCAGCCCCTGTACACCTGTCGCCATATCTTGCTCTTACCATTGACAACGCATACCCGTCTGTTCCGGAAGTAGTCACACCAGAGACCGTACTCCTTGGATCCAGAGTTGGCGACTTTTTCCAAGATGATATTCCATTCAATGTTGTCAAATGCTCCCTGAAAGTCAATGAAGATACCCAACACATACTTATGTTGATTCCCATCGACAAATCGTTGAACCTCCAGCCAGGCAGTCTCTGTTGACCTCCCAGGAGTGAATCCGTGTTGACACGGGCTGAAGGAGTCCTCAGTGATCGCAGCCAAACGGTCTAGCATTAAGCGTTCCAATATTTTGGCAAAGGTTGACAGCAGACAAATGGGCCTGTAGGACCTGGGCGACGCCTTATCCTTATCAGGAGATTTTAGAAGCAGTACCAGTCTGGCTTGTTTCCAGATATCGGGGAAAATTCCTTCCTGTAAGCAGTTGTCCAATAAGTTTTTAATATAGGCTGGTGCCACACGCCAGATAGTTCGTAGGACTTCGGTACTAACACCATCTAATCCAGTGGCCCTTTTCGTCCTGGAACGGAGGACCGCTTGTTGAATTTCTTCGTAGCCGAATTCCTCATTGGTCTCCTGGATAGTTGCAACTTGTACATCCTGGTCAGCCAGGGGAAAGAATTCCCTCAGCAGCACTTGCACACTCTCCTCAAATGTGGTGGTGTAACCATTCGGTGTTCTAAGGGATGCTATTTCAGTGCTGTTCACCCCTCTGCACAAACGATAAACCGGTCCCCAAGGGTCGTTATTACCGGCATCTCTCACAAAGTTACGCCAGTTTTCCTCCTTGGCCTTGCGCATCATGTTCTTGTATTGGGTTCTCAGTGTCGTATAGTGATTCCATTTGATGTTGTAGGTTTCTTCCGATATTACTCCTCGTGTGTAATCCCGTCTAGCACGTTGCGCAGTTCTCCTAGTTCCACGTACTCTTCTCCTCAGGTCATTTAAATCCTTAGTCCACCAACGTACGTTTTTCCTGTTTTGGTCACTACTACTTAATCGTATAGCATTAGCTGCATCATAGAGGTTGCTGTACAGCTTTGTTATTTTATCAGGAAGGGGGGTTTGACTCCATTCTCCATAATCTATTCCAAGGAAGAGAGCGCTGAAAACTTGTTCGAATTCCGCCAGTCTATTTGTAGGAATAAGAGAGCCGCCCGTCACCGCACCTAGTGCATGTTCAGTGTCAATCTTAAGAAGTATTGCGTTGTGATCACTAATTCCCCACTCCGGCATGATATTCCATGTTGTCTGATGTTGGGCCATCACTCTATTACAGAGTGTAACGTCTATGTCACTGCACCCCCTTGGTCCAGAGAAGGTATAATATTCAGAGGGCTCATTCAGGACAGTCAACCCTTTGGTTAGGATCCACTCGGTTAGGTTATCTCCCCTGGTGTCGTTTTCTCTAGAGGCACCCAGACTCTTGCTGTACCATAGTCCAGCTGATGCATTTGCATCCATGCATATAATGCAGGGTCTGTGTCCAACCCGACCAAGTACCCGATCCATATAGGCTATATCTTCAAGTATATCCATACCAGGACGACAGTATACCGATATCAGATATGTCTCGTGATGTCCATCGCTCGTCCAGACACAGACCCCACAGTCACGGGTGCAGTCCGTGATGACCATGGCTTCCAGTTCTTTGTCATCAATAATGATAGCGGCCTTGATCGTTGGGCCATCATGAGTGAAAACTCGCATGTCATTGGGGAGTCCGACTACTTTACCATCCCTGGTGTAGGGTTCTTGAATCAACGCGGTCTTGATTTTGTGTTCCCTCATTAGTGCTCCGAGTTCAGCCATAACCGCATAGGACCGTTGGCAATTAAGTTGTAACAGAGCCATCTTGTTATCCGAAACGACCCCGTACCCGTTCCCAAGCCCTAATAAATTCCGGGCATTGTCTATCGTAAACGCCATGGTCGTCCTTCAGCCCCTTGGACTTACACACTATACAACACTCCACACCTTTACATTCCGAAATTAAGTGCCCGGATTGTCCACACTTCTTACAAAGTTTCCCTTTTTTACAGTCATTTGTGAAGTGATCGAATGAAAAACAATTCAGACAGCGACCTATATTTTTGTCTTCTCGAACGCGGTACGACCCCCATCCTAGATATACCCTTTCGAACGCAACGAGTCTATCCCTTATGTGGGCCGGAAGTTCGATCACCACACTGCCATGTGTATTATCCCGACCTAAACGCGTAATGAGCTTAATTCTGCGTTGGGCTTCCTCGTCAGTGAGAAGATTATCTAAATTTTTCCTATAAAAATCCCGCATTAGTTCTTCATTACTTAAATCGTTTGGTACCCTGAAAATAATAACCCGGGGATCATTCCTCTTGGGTAATTCGACCTTGAGCCCCTTGCTCCCGAAATCATATTTTTGTAGTTGTTCCCGTTCCTTTTCTGTGACAGTTCTTACTACAACTCCTGATCTTCCTTCTCTTACCGCCTGTACCCTTATATCCGCTAGTTCCCGCCTAACTTCCTTCAGCAGTGTTTCCTTGATTTGAGTATTACCAGTCTTTTCATCTATGGGTTTCACCACCAGCGCGTACGATTTTTTCGGTAACTCGGGGAACTCTTTCGATGTTCTATCTTCCGTTCCATAACTAAGGTTGGCCCCCTCCAATTGAACTTGTCCGGGTTGAACCGAAGTAGTTGCATTTTCCATCAGAGGTCTCTGTCCCACCTTATCCAGAAGGCGCTCGTTGGTTTCCCTCAGCATGTCCAGCTGTCCCTGCAGTCGTCCCATTTCATTAGCCCGCTCACATAGTACCTCTGAGAACATTTTCTGTACCTCCGCGAAGCATTGTAAAATAAAATCGCCCGCAACCTTCTGAATCTTATTGGTGTCGGTCAATACAAATTTACGTAGTTTACCTCCGATATCAGTCACTTTATCTAGTCGTTGTTTTGCACTGAGGTCCCCAGTTTCGATAAAACCCATCGACGATTCATTGTCACTAATATCGTCCTCCGATCCCTGGTTACTGTGGTCGCTCGGCAGTTTGCGCCGGCGCCTGGGTGTAGCCATGACGTATGTTAGATGTGCATAAACTCGGTGGTAATACTATACACGACCGAAAAATTATCTCGGTGAACAGACTATAATGTCCGATACTTTAGCTGAATTGACTATAACTACCCTATCTGGTGTGTTTATGATACTACGCTGAAACAACTATATTAAATTACACTCCCCGCTGATAGTAGTACCCTCTTATGCCCATATATCCTCTTTATTCTTTTCAACTTTCCCTCACGGTACTTGTTCGCTATCGGTCTCGTGGTTATATTTAGCCTTAGATGGAGTTTACCACCCACTTAGAGCTGCACTCTCAAGCAACCCGACTCTAAGGAGAGATCCACCTGTTATTCAGTATATAGTCACTACGGGCCTGGCACCCTCTCTGGGTATATGGCCCCATTCAAGATGGACTTGGACTTATTACATAAAATAACAGGTTATATAAAAAATTATGGATCCTCCCAAACACTACATTCCCCGAATGACCATTTTTATTTAGCCATGGGGTTCAGTGATGGGCTTTTCCCTGTTCGCTCGCCGCTACTAAGGGAATCCTAGTTAGTTTCTTTTCCTCCGCTTAATAATATGCTTAAATTCAGCGGGTAATCTCACCTACTCTGAGGTCGCAATTATAAAAATAAATAAAATAAAAAATAATTTTTTAATATTTTCTTAATAAATATAAAAATTTTTATTTTTGGAAAAATAAAAACACTATTAGTAATTAATTAAAACCAAAAAATTTTATCTCATGTTTTTATATTAAATTTTAAATATTATTATTTAATATTTATATGAAAATTAATAAGAAATAAATTATTTCGTTATTTCATATTTTCATAAAATAAAAATAATTCGATATTTTAAAACACATATTTACATGAATAATTTTTGGTTTTCATTACTATATGTGTTTAATTTTTTTTCCAATATTTTTATATTTTTAGAAAATATCTTTTCTTTTTTATTAAATTAAAATGATGTGATGTATTATTTGGATTTTCTTATTCTTACATTTTATTTTATAATATATATAAAAAAATATATTTTATAATTAGCAAGATATAGAAAAATAATATTAAAAATACATACATTAAAAACATCATATAATTTAGAATGACGTATAAATTAAAAAAATATACGAACATTCATTTTATTATTCATAAGATATATATTTTAAAAATATATATCCTTTATTAAAAATAATCTTTTATTATTGTATACGACCCTCAGCCAGGTGTGGTCCGGGAACAGTATCCAAGGACCGCAATGTGCGTTCGAAATGTCGATGTTCATGTGTCCTGCAGTTCACAAGTTGACGCGCAATTAGCTGCGTTCTTCATCGACCCACGAGCCAAGTGATCCACCGTTCAGGGTAATCTTTATATTATTAAATTTTAAAAAATATTTATATTAAATAAAAATTTATACTTTTTTTATTATTATAAAATAATAATAAAAAGACTGCAATAAAAAAAAAACAATTTTTTATTGACTTACATTTGTATAAAAGAATAAATAATAATATTTAATAAAATTTTATTAGATACAGTGCTTGCTTGTTTATTTGACAAAACATTAAAAAAAAAAAATTTTTTTTAAAGAAAACTCATTTATTAAATAACTATATTATAAATAAGACATATTGAAAATAACTTGTTTTGTTATTTTACGAATATGCTATTTATTTTATATAGATTCAATAAATTTTTAATATTGTTAATATAAAAAAAAAAATTTATATATTGATATATAAAAATAAACACATATCAAAAAAAAAAAATTAAAAAATCAAATTAACATTTGGATGTAAAACTTTATAACCAATAATATATTTAATATATTAAAAATTGGTATCCAAATACGTGTTTATTTATTACAATATTATAATTTTTATATTATAAAAATTATATATTTTATAAAGTAAGTTATAGAAAAAAAGTAAATTTTTCTTTTACTTACATAAAAATATAAGGAATTTATAAACAAAATATTTTAACAAAACATTAATATATATAAAAAATCACAAAAATAAAGTTTTGTTATATTTCGTTAATCATCCTTCCGCAGGTTCACCTACGGAAACCTTGTTACGACTTTTACTTCCTCTAAATGATCAAGTTTGGTCATCTTTCCAGCATCATCGGCAATGTCTTTTAAAAACATTGCCGCGAACCAGTCTGAAGACCTCACTAAATCATTCAATCGGTAGTAGCGACGGGCGGTGTGTACAAAGGGCAGGGACGTAATCAACGCGAGCTTATGACTCGCGCTTACTGGGAATTCCTCGTTCATGGGGAATAATTGCAAGCCCCAATCCCTAGCACGAAGGAGGTTCAGCGGGTTACCCGGACCTTTCGGCCAGAGGAAAACACGCTGATTCCTTCAGTGTAGCGCGCGTGCGGCCCAGAACATCTAAGGGCATCACAGACCTGTTATTGCTCAATCTCGTGCGGCTAGAAGCCGCCTGTCCCTCTAAGAAGAATTATTTGTACGCCGGCAGTAAAAACCACATCAAAAAACTGATGTCACTTTAGTTAATGTATCATGTTAAATATATCATTCATGCAGAATAACAAAATTAAATTTGTATTCTTTGATAAACTAAACAAAATATACCATACATATAATAGATATATATTGAAACAAAATATACAAATAACATTCAGTAACAATACAGCCGATGGGCCTTGAAATGCCGGTAAGTACGTCTATTTAGTAGGCTAGAGTCTCGTTCGTTATCGGAATTAACCAGACAAATCGCTCCACCAACTAAGAACGGCCATGCACCACCACCCACCGAATCAAGAAAGAGCTCTCAATCTGTCAATCCTTCCGGTGTCCGGGCCTGGTGAGGTTTCCCGTGTTGAGTCAAATTAAGCCGCAGGCTCCACTCCTGGTGGTGCCCTTCCGTCAATTCCTTTAAGTTTCAGCTTTGCAACCATACTTCCCCCGGAACCCAAAAGCTTTGGTTTCCCGGAAGCTGCCCGCCAAGTCATCGGAGGAACTTTGGCGGATCGCTAGCTGGCATCGTTTATGGTTAGAACTAGGGCGGTATCTGATCGCCTTCGAACCTCTAACTTTCGTTCTTGATCAATCAAAACATTTTTGGCAAATGCTTTCGCTTCTGTCCGTCTTGCGACGATCCAAGAATTTCACCTCTAACGTCGCAATACGAATGCCCCCATCTGTCCGTATTAATCATTACCTCGGAAAAACTTCCGAAAACCAACAAAAATAGAACCGAGGTCCTATTCCATTATTCCATGCACACAATATTCAGGCACTATTTAAATTTTAAAGCCTGCTTTAAGCACTCTAATTTGTTCAAAGTAAACGTACCGGCCCATCTCGACACTCAATTAAGAGCACCGCGATAGGATTATAATTGGGAGGCTGTCTCCATTATTTAAATTATAAAAAATAAATAACTTTAACACTTACGATAAATTATACTTTAATGTACATATTAGTATATAAAATTTAACTAGTATACTTTAAACTTTTCAAGCAAGTAAAAATATAAATAATAACTTACCATAAAAATAAAAATTTAAATAAAAATACAAGTATTTATAACCATATTATACAATATATAATTTATACCTCACCACCGGTAGGACGTCCCACAAAACATGCCAGTTAAACACCGCGAGCGGTGAACCGACAGTGTAGGACACAAATTCGACTACGAGCTTTTTAACCGCAACAACTTTAATATACGCTATTGGAGCTGGAATTACCGCGGCTGCTGGCACCAGACTTGCCCTCCAATGGATCCTCGTTAAAGGATTTAAAGTGTACTCATTCCGATTACGGGGCCTCGGATGAGTCCCGTATCGTTATTTTTCGTCACTACCTCCCCGTGCCGGGAGTGGGTAATTTGCGCGCCTGCTGCCTTCCTTGGATGTGGTAGCCGTTTCTCAGGCTCCCTCTCCGGAATCGAACCCTGATTCCCCGTTACCCGTTACAACCATGGTAGGCGCAGAACCTACCATCGACAGTTGATAAGGCAGACATTTGAAAGATGCGTCGCCGGTACTATAAAGACCGTGCGATCAGCTAAAAGTTATTCAGAGTCACCAAATTATTACGATGCACATATATTAAATATATATATGAAATTATAAAAAAAACATAAAATATATTATAAAAATATGTTAACATCGATTGGTTTTGATCTAATAAAAGCATTCCTTCCATCTCTGGTCGGAACTCTGTTTGCATGTATTAGCTCTAGAATTACCACAGTTATCCAAGTAAATGTATGTACGATCTAAGGAACCATAACTGATATAATGAGCCTTTCGCGGTTTCACCTTAATATGGCTTGTACTGAGACATGCATGGCTTAATCTTTGAGACAAGCATATGACTACTGGCAGGATCAACCAGGGAACTGTATGTTCCAAACTTAATAAAATTATTCCAATTTAAAAAAAAAGAAATATTTTAAAAAGTTTTTCATTTATTAATCAGTATGAAATTTCTTCATAAACTGATATAAACATATAAAAATTATAACAAAAATTGAAATAAAAATAAATTTAATTCTTTTGTTTCTTTTTATATAAAAAATATTTTCTAAAATTTTTAATATTTAAAAAAATAAAAAAAATTCTTTTTTGAAAATATTCATATTTGAATAAAAACTATTACCATATATTTTAAGTAATATAGTTTTATTGAAATAATTCAAACATTTGCTCATAACTCTTCGCTAGATTGTATGCGACAATTTTTAAATATATAAAATATATATTTATTTAACGTTCGAATAACACACTTCATTCGCGCTTGGTATGTAGTGAGTTTCTGCATTATAAATTTATTAAAAAATTTATTTTATAAAATTGTTTGTCCACATAAGAGCCTAAGGCTTAAAACCTATAGCCCATGGACTTGCTTTGACATAATATAGGATAATATTAAAAAAATTATAAAAATTATATATAAATGGTTTTGGGTTAATAAAAATATATGTGAATTATTAATAAAAATCATAAAAATTTTTAATAAATAAAAACACATATTTTTTTTTAATACCAAAACACTTACTTTATATATTTTCATAATTTTTCGATGAAGTACCTTTACGATGTTACTGTAGTAAATAAAAATTATTTGAAAATATCAACTTAACAAAAAATAATATTTTCAAAAGAACAGCACTTAGTCAAAAAAAAACTATTAATGTAATGCTCTTACACACATACATAATAGCTATATATACTTTGACCGAACCGTTCACAACGTTTAAGTCAACTACACACATCGATATTTAAAAAGGTACCATCATCATATATAAGTTTTGGATTTTGCAGCGTGGTAAATTTTACTTTTTTTTTATATTTTTTTGTTTTAATTTATTATAAAAATGATAAAAACTATAAAATATATAATTACTAATGAAGTTTTTTAAAGTTTATATTAAAATATAAGAGTTTTTTTTTATATTTTTCATTTTTTTTTCAATTTTTTTGAGTTTTTATATAGATATAGGTAATACTACATACAACCTAGTAGAGTAACAACACATATCGTATGATATTTGTACCTAATATAAACTAGGATGATTGTAACAACATCGCTTAGATACAAAATAAATGTATATTTGAACTTTGAAAAATTTTTACACATTAATAATAAATGAAACAAATTCTTTAAAAATTCATCTAAATTAAAACTTTTTTTTCAAAACATGATGAATTTTGTTAAAACAAACGAATATAGATTTGCTTTTTATATATAAAATTGATAGTTTTGGAGAAAATTTCTATTTTGTTATTTATAATGTACGTTATAAACAACTTTTATGAAAAGTATAAAAAATCAAAAAATACATTCTCATATACGAAGATTTTAATAATTTTACTTACATTACGTTAAAATATTTACACTAACTTGACTTAAGTTTACGTATTTACAAATTTCGTATCCATTTGTAGTTTAGGTGTACAATATTCATTCTATATCACAAGAATCAAAATCACAAAAAATTCATATATATAAAAATTTTTTTTCAAAACATGATGGATTTTGTTAAAATAAACGAATGTAGATTTGTTTTTTATACATAAAATTGATAGTTTAGGAGAAAATTAACATTTTGTTATTTATAATGTACGTTATAAACAACTTTTATGAAAAGTATAAAAAATCAAAAAATACATTTTCATATACGAAGATTTCAATATTTTTACTTACATTACGTTAAAATATGTACACTAACTTGATTTACGTTTACGTATTTACAAATTTAATATCCATTTGTATTTTAGGTGTACAATATTCATACTATATTAGAAGAATCAAAATCACAAAAAATTCATATATTTCAAAATTTTTTTTCAAAACATGATGGATTTTGTTAAAATAAACGAATGTAGATTTGTTTTTTATACATAAAATTGATAGTTTAGGAGAAAATTAACATTTTGTTATTTATAATGTACGTTATAAACAACTTTTATGAAAAGTATAGAAAATCAAAAAATACATTCTCATATACGAAGATTTCAATATTTTTACTTACACTACGTTAAAATATTTACACTAACTTGACTTACGTTTACGTATTTACAAATTTCGTATCCATTTGTATTTTAGGTGTACAATATTCATACTATATCACAAGAGTAAAAATCACAAATAATTCATATATTTCAAAATTTTTTTTCAAAACATGATGAATTTTGTTAAAATAAACGAATGTAGATTAGTTTTTTATACATAAAATTGATAGTTTAGGAGAAAATTAACATTTTGTTATTTATAATGTACGTTATAAACAACTTTTATGAAAAGTATAAAAAATCAAAAAATACATTCTCATATACGAAGATTTCAATATTTTTACTTACATTACGTTAAAATATGTACACTAACTTGATTTACGTTTACGTATTTACAAATTTAATATCCATTTGTATTTTAGGTGTACAATATTCATACTATATTAGAAGAATCAAAATCACAAAAAATTCATATATTTCAAAACTTTTTTTTCAAAACATGATGAATTTTATTAAAACAAACGAATGTAGATTAGTTTTTTATACATAAAATTGATAGTTCAGGAGAAAATTAACATTTTGTTATTTATAATGTACGTTATAAACAACTTTTATGAAAAGTATAAAAAATCAAAAAATACATTCTCATATACGAAGATTTCAATATTTTTACTTACATTACGTTAAAATATTTACACTAACTTGACTTACGTTTACGTATTTACAAATTTCGTATCCATTTCTATTTTAGGTGTACAATATTCATACTATATCACAAGAATCAAAATCACAAAAAATTCATATATTTCAAAATTTTTTTTCAAAACATGATGGATTTTGTTAAAATAAACGAATGTAGATTTGTTTTTTATACATAAAATTGATAGTTTAGGAGAAAATAACATTTTGTTATTTATAATGTACGTTATAAACAACTTTTATGAAAAGTATAGAAAATCAAAAAATACATTCTCATATACGAAGATTTCAATATTTTTACTTACATTACGTTAAAATATTTACACTAACTTGACTTACGTTTACGTATTTACAAATTTCGTATCCATTTGTATTTTAGGTGTACAATATTCATACTATATCAGAAAAATCAAAATCACAAAAAATTCATATATTTCAAAACTTTTTTTTCAAAACATGATGAATTTTGTTAAAACAAACGAATGTAGATTTCTTTTTTATACAAAAAATTGATAGTTTAGGAGAAAATTAACATTTTGTTATTTATAATGTACGTTATAAACAACTTTTATGAAAAGTATAAAAAATCAAAAAATACATTCTCATATGCGAAGATTTCAATATTTTTACTTACATTACGTTAAAATATGTACACTGACTTGACTTACGTTTACGTATTTACAAATTTCGTATCCATTTGTATTTTATGTGTACAATATTCATACTATATAAGAAGAACCAAAATCACAAAAATTCATATATTTTAAAACTTTTTTTTCAAAACATGATGAATTTTGTTAAAACAAACGAATATACATTTGTTTTTTATATATAAAATTGATAGTTTTGGAGAAAATTTCTATTTTGTTATTTATAATGTACGTTATAAACAACTTTTATGAAAAGTATAAAAAATCAAAAAATACATTCTCATATGCGAAGATTTCAATATATTTACTTACATTACGTTAAAATATGTACACTAACTTGACTTACGTTTACGTATTTACAAATTTCGTATACATTTGTATTTTATGTGTACAATATTCATACTATATCAGAAGAACCAAAATCACAAAAAATTTATATATTTTAAAACTTTTTTTTTTTTAAATTATGATTTATCCTGTCAAAAGAAACACAACACGGTTTATTTTTGATATTTGAAGTTTATAGTTTTGGAGAAAATTTAAGTATTGTTAAAACAAGTGTACGTTATAAACAGTTTTATAAATAGTTGAAAAAAAATCATAAAAATATATTCTCATATAGGAAGATTTCAATATTCTTAATTACAGT
>JAPWDM010000103.1:47500-62500 GCA_035578155.1 Brachynemurus nebulosus | reverse complement strand
TCGGATTCGTGCTTCTTTATTTATGGAGCATTGTCCTAAGATGTGCCCGAGGGTTTCCGGCTTTTCCTTACATTTGCGGCACATGGGATCTGTTTGGGGGTGTGCTCGACGTAATGTTGTTCGATTAGCCGCCACATCTCCTCTCATTTTAAACGCAGTTATATACCTATTTGGCGGCATTAATGTTGGGTTGTAGAACAGCGCATTGGCGATTGGGCTGTCCTCGAAGTTTTTTACAGCTTTGCCCGTTGTTGTGTTCCCCCATTTTTGCAAGTCTTGTTTTTTCATTGTCTTCTTGTGTTTATATATGTCCTTTAATTCGTTTACTGGCCAGTTAAGGCGTACGGAGCGGGCTAATTTTTCCAGCCTGTTTGGGAGCCCCGAGCCAGCTCCAAGGGCTACCATGGCAGGGTCTGAGCTATTTAAGAATTTGTAGCCTGCTGCTAGACTTGAGGTGGCTACTAATGCTTCCAATTTGGGGAAGCCCAATCCGCCGTCCCTTTTTGCACTGTATAGCAGACCATCGCTCGTAGAAATTGGCAGGTGTAGGATTTCTTTTATCGTGACTCTCAGGTCTTGATCTATTAGTCGAAGCGTGGTTGCTGGGGCTACCCCTAAGACCAGGGGGTAGAGATAGTGCGGGATTATGTATGTTTGTATGAGGTCGATTTTCTGGTGTGGCTTTAATGCTAGCTTTTTCACCCTTTGTAAAGTGTCATATAGGTCCTGCCTTACATTTTGGATGTTTATCCCCGACCAAGGTGAGATCTTCATGCCTAGATAGTTTAATGTTGATCCCGCGCCTGCGAAGGGGATTTGTTCTCCGTCTAGTTCCATTTTTGGGTCGACAATGCACCAGGAGCGTTTTAGCGGCGATATCTGAAATGCTCGACATTTGGCTGGAGATAAAGCCATTCTGAGGTTGTTGAAGAATTTATGTGTTTTCTGTAGTAGTGTGTTTGCAGATGTAACATTATCTGCGAACAAGACTAAGTCATCGGCAAAGGCGATTGAAGATATGTTTTGGTTTTCGGAAATGGTATAGCCTGGGCTGGCTTCCAGCTCGAGGAGCAGAGGTTCTGTGACGCAGTTGAATAGTAGGGGTGAGAGAGGGTCGCCTTGTTTCACTCCTCTTAGAATAGGGATTGAGACGTTGTTTGCCATTGTTGTGTAGACATCTTTGTAGGAATCAGTTATCATATCGATGAAGTGGCTTGGGATTCCTAGTCTGCGTAGCGCAGGATCGATTACTTTATGGGGCACGGTGTCGAATGCTTTCGCAACGTCTAGTTGCACTACGACCATATTTTGGGAAAGGGTCTTTGCGGACTGCAGAAGTTCTGCAAGGATACGCACATTGTTGAAACAACCTCCTTCTGGGACGAAACCTTTTTGTCGAGGGGTGAATTTTATTACTTTTCTGAGGGCTTCGTCGATTATTCCCCAGTATATCCGGCTGACTATGGAAGAAATTGTGATAGGTCTGTAGTTTGCGACTTTGGTTGTGTCTTTGCCTTCTTTTGGTAGGAGGGTTGTTCTGTTTTGTCTCCATCTGGTAGGTGTCTTTCCAGATATCAGGATAATGTTGAAAAGTATGTGGAGACATTTTCGAACCATTGAGTTCGAGAGTGCTTTAACTGAAATATTGTCGGGTCCGGTGGCGGTGTCCTTTTTTGTGCGGGTTATACGTTTTTGTATCTGTTTTGGCGTAATGCCTTGACAGATGTCGTCCATTGGCAGTGGTTCTTTTGGTTGCGATGTGAATGAGGTAGGAATGTCGGGTTGCACCTCTTTTCCCCATATTTCGTTATAATATTTCTCCACTTCTTGGCCAGATAAGGGGCAGACCGGCCTCTCCCAAGTGGATGCGTTTTCGCGGACCAGCTTCGCTAGTTGGCCGGGATTTTTGTTGTAAATGTCTTGAGTCCTGGCATAGATGAATTTCCTTTTTGCTCTTTTGCCCGTGCCCCTTTTTCTGGGGCGTTTCTCTGGTTTATTTTCTGGAGCTGATATTAGCATTTGGTGGAGTTTTTCATATATCTCGTCTAGTTGGTGCTGCGATATGTTTCTTCCGTTGACCGACGTTAGGTCGATTAGTTGGATAAGGTTGCGCACCAGCGGATGAAGGTTTGGATTTGTGGAATCTGTCCCGTATTCCAACCGTAGATTTTCGAGGATTGCTTCGGACCAGCCGAGGCGTATTTGCTCTTCTCTATCTACCTCCTCGATCACTATCACTGGGATATCAGTACGGATGTGTTGTGCGGCCCTCGCCTGTGTGATTGTGGGCGGTATTGTATTATTAATATTGTCGGCTTGTTCTTGCCGCGGAGCGAGGGTAGGAGCGTCTTCAAGACTTAAGACCTCGTTGACAGCTGCGGTTTGTTGGGCACGCTGTTCTTTCTTCTTTAGTTCAGCCCGTTTGTCCCGTATTTGTTGGGAGGTCTTTGTGGTGAGAAATGAAGCAATCTTGTTGTTTATGTTTTTCTCAGATTGAAAGCTCTCAGATATAAACATAAAAATTATAACAAAAATTGAAATAAAAATAAATTTATTTCTTTTGTTTCTTTTTATATAAAAAATATTTTCTAAAATTTTTAATATTTAAAAAATAAAAAAAATTCTTTTTTGAAAATATTCATATTTGAATAAAAACTATTACCATATATTTTAAGTAATATAGTTTTATTGAAATAATTCAAACATTTGCTCATAACTCTTCGCTAGATTGTATGCGACAATTTTTAAATATATAAAATATATATTTATTTAACGTTCGAATAACACACTTCATTCGCGCTTGGTATGTAGTGAGTTTCTGCATTATAAATTTATTAAAAAATTTATTTTATAAAATTGTTTGTCCACATAAGAGCCTAAGGCTTAACACCTATAGCCCATGGACTTGCTTTGACATAATATAGGATAATATTAAAAAAATTATAAAAATTATATATAAATGGTTTTGGGTTAATAAAAATATATGTGAATTATTAATAAAAATCATAAAAATTTTTAATAAATAAAAACACATATTTTTTTTAATACCAAAACACTTAGTTTATATATTTTCATAATTTTTCGACGAAGTACCTTTACGATGTTACTGTAGTAAATAAAAATTATTTGAAAATATCTTAACAAAAAATAATATTTTCAAAAGAACAGCACTTAGTCAAAATAAAACTATTAATGTAATGCTCTTACACACATACATAATAGCTATATATACTTTGACCGAACCGTTCACAACGTTTAAGTCAACTACACACATCGATATTTAAAAAGGTACCATCATCATATATAAGTTTTGGATTTTGCAGCGTGGTAAATTTTACTTTTTTTTTATATTTTTTTGTTTTAATTTATTATAAAAATGATAAAAACTATAAAATATATAATTATTAATGAAGTTTTTTAAAGTTTATATTAAAATATAAGAATTTTTTTTTATATTTTTCATTTTTTTTAAATTTTTTTGAGTTTTTATATAGATATAGGTAATACTACATACAACCTAGTAGAGTAACAACACATATCGTATGATATTTGTACCTAATATAAACTAGGATGATTGTAACAACATCGCTTAGATACAAAATAAATGTATATTTGAACTTTGAAAAATTTTTACACATTAATAATAAATGAAACAAATTCTTTAAAAATTCATCTAAATTAAAACTTTTTTTTCAAAACATGATGAATTTTGTTAAAACAAACGAATGTAGATTAGTTTTTTACACATAAAATTGATAGTTTAGGAGAAAATTAACATTTTGTTATTTATAATGTACGTTATAAACAACTTTTATGAAAAGTATAAAAAATCAAAAAATACATTCTCATACACGAAGATTTCAATATTTTTACTTACATTACGTTAAAATATGTACACTAACTTGATTTATGTCTACGTATTTACAAATTTAATATCCATTTGTATTTTAGGTGTACAATATTCATACTATATTAGAAGAACCAAAATCACAAAAAATTCATATATTTCAAAACTTTTTTTTCAAAACAGGATGAATTTTGTTAAAACAAACGAATGTAGATTAGTTTTTTATACATAAAATTGATAGTTTAGGAGAAAATTAACATTTTGTTATTTATAATGTACGTTATAAACAACTTTTATGAAAAGTATAGAAAATCAAAAAATACATTCTCATATACGAAGATTTCAATATTTTTACTTACACTACGTCAAAATATTTACACTAACTTGACTTACGTTTACGTATTTACAAATTTCGTATCCATCTGTATTTTAGGTGTACAATATTCATACTATATCACAAGAGTAAAAATCACAAAAAATTCATATATTTCAAAATTTTTTTTCAAAACATGATGAATTTTGTTAAAATAAACGAATGTAGATTTGTTTTTTATACATAAAATTGATAGTTTAGGAGAAAATTAACATTTTGTTATTTATAATGTACGTTATAAACAACTTTTATGAAAAGTATAAAAAATCAAAAAATACATTCTCATATACGAAGATTTCAATATTTTTACTTACATTACGTTAAAATATGTACACTAACTTGATTTACGTTTACGTATTTACAAATTTCGTATCCATTTGTATTTTAGGTGTACAATATTCATACTATATCAGAAGAATCAAAATCACAAAAAATGCATATATTTCAAAATTTTTTTTCAAAACATGATCAATTTTGTTAAAATAAACGAATGTAGATTTGTTTTTTATACATAAAATTGATAGTTTACGAGAAAATTAACATTTTGTTAGTTATAATGTACGTTATAAACAACTTTTATGAAAAGTAAAAAATCAAAAAATACATTCTCATATACGAAGATTTCAATATTTTTACTTACATTACGTTAAAATATGTACACTAACTTGATTTACGTCTACGTATTTACAAATTTAATATCCATTTGTATTTTAGGTGTACAATATTCATACTATATTAGAAGAACCAAAATCACAAAAAATTCATATATTTCAAAACTTTTTTTTCAAAACAGGATGAATTTTGTTAAAACAAACGAATGTAGATTAGTTTTTTATACATAAAATTGATAGTTTAGGAGAAAATTAACATTTTGTTATTTATAATGTACGTTATAAACAACTTTTATGAAAAGTATAGAAAATCAAAAAATACATTCTCATATACGAAGATTTCAATATTTTTACTTACACTACGTTAAAATATTTACACTAACTTGACTTACGTTTACGTATTTACAAATTTCGTATCCATTTGTATTTTAGGTGTACAATATTCATACTATATCAGAAGAATCAAAATCACAAAAAATTCATATATTTCAAAATTTTTTTTCAAAACCTGATGAATTTTGTTAAAATAAACGAATGTAGATTAGTTTTTTATACATAAAATTGATAGTTTAGGAGAAAATTAACATTTTGTTATTTATAATGTACGTTATAAACAACTTTTATGAAAAGTAAAAAATCAAAAAATACATTCTCATATACGAAGATTTCAATATTTTTACTTACATTACGTTAAAATATGTACACTAACTTGATTTACGTTTACGTATTTACAAATTTCGTATCCATTTGTATTTTAGGTGTACAATATTCATACTATATCAGAAGAATCAAAATCACAAAAAATGCATATATTTCAAAATTTTTTTTCAAAACATGATGAATTTTGTTAAAATAAACGAATGTAGATTTGTTTTTTATACATAAAATTGATAGTTTGCGAGAAAATTAACATTTTGTTATTTATAATGTACGTTATAAACAACTTTTATGAAAAGTAAAAAATCAAAAAATACATTCTCATATACGAAGATTTCAATATTTTTACTTACATTACGTTAAAATATGTACACTAACTTGATTTACGTCTACGTATTTACAAATTTAATATCCATTTGTATTTTAGGTGTACAATATTCATACTATATTAGAAGAACCAAAATCACAAAAAATTCATATATTTCAAAACTTTTTTTTCAAAACAGGATGAATTTTGTTAAAATAAACGAATGTAGATTAGTTTTTTATACATAAAATTGATAGTTTAGGAGAAAATTAACATTTTGTTATTTATAATGTACGTTATAAACAACTTTTATGAAAAGTATAGAAAATCAAAAAATACATTCTCATATACGAAGATTTCAATATTTTTACTTACACTACGTTAAAATATTTACACTAACTTGACTTACGTTTACGTATTTACAAATTTCGTATCCATTTGTATTTTAGGTGTACAATATTCATACTATATCACAAGAGTAAAAATCACAAAAAATTCATATATTTCAAAATTTTTTTTCAAAACATGATGAATTTTGTTAAAATAAACGAATGTAGATTTGTTTTTTATACATAAAATTGATAGTTTAGGAGAAAATTAACATTTTGTTATTTATAATGTACGTTATAAACAACTTTTATGAAAAGTATAAAAAATCAAAAAATACATTCTCATATACGAAGATTTCAATATTTTTACTTACATTACGTTAAAATATGTACACTAACTTGATTTACGTTTACGTATTTACAAATTTCGTATCCATTTGTATTTTAGGTGTACAATATTCATACTATATCACAAGAATCATAATCACAAAAAATTCATATATTTCAAAATTTTTTTTCAAAACTTGATGAATTTTGTTAAAATAAACGAATGTAGAGTAGTTTTTTATACATAAAATTGATAGTTTAAGAGAAAATTAACATTTTGTTATTTATAATGTACGTTATAAACAACTTTTATGAAAAGTATAAAAAATCAAAAAATACATTCTCATATACGAAGATTTCAATATTATTACTTACATTACGTTAAAATATGTACACTAACTTGATTTACGTTTACGTATTTACAAATTTCGTATCCATTTGTATTTTAGGTGTACAATATTCATACTATATCAGAAGAATCAAAATCACAAAAAATTCATATATTTCAAAATTTTTTTTCAAAACCTGATGAATTTTGTTAAAATAAACGAATGTAGATTAGTTTTTTATACATAAAATTGATAGTTTAGGAGAAAATTAACATTTTGTTATTTATAATGTACGTTATAAACAACTTTTATGAAAAGTAAAAAATCAAAAAATACATTCTCATATACGAAGATTTCAATATTTTTACTTACATTACGTTAAAATATGTACACTAACTTGATTTACGTTTACGTATTTACAAATTTCGTATCCATTTGTATTTTAGGTGTACAATATTCATACTATATCAGAAGAATCAAAATCACAAAAAATTCATATATTTCAAAATTTTTTTTCAAAACCTGATGAATTTCGTTAAAATAAACGAATGTAGATTAGTTTTTTATACATAAAATTGATAGTTTAGGAGAAAATTAACATTTTGTTATTTATAATGTACGTTATAAACAACTTTTATGAAAAGTAAAAAATCAAAAAATACATTCTCATATACGAAGATTTCAATATTTTTACTTACATTACGTTAAAATATGTACACTAACTTGATTTACGTTTACGTATTTACAAATTTCGTATCCATTTGTATTTTAGGTGTACAATATTCATACTATATCAGAAGAATCAAAATCACAAAAAATTCATATATTTCAAAATTTTTTTTCAACACATGATGAATTTTGTTAAAATAAACGAATGTAGATTTGTTTTTTATACATAAAATTGATAGTTTAGGAGAAATTTAGCATTTTGTTATTTATAATGTACGTTATAAACAACTTTTATGAAAAGTATAAAAAATCAAAAAATACATTCTCATATACGAAGATTTCAATATTTTTACTTACATTACGTTAAAATATGTACACTAACTTGATTTACGTTTACGTATTTACAAATTTCGTATCCATTTGTATTTTAGGTGTACAATATTCATACTATATCAGAAGAATCAAAATCACAAAAAATGCATATATTTCAAAATTTTTTTTCAAAACATGATGAATTTTGTTAAAATAAACGAATGTAGATTTGTTTTTTATACATAAAATTGATAGTTTACGAGAAAATTAACATTTTGTTATTTATAATGTACGTTATAAACAACTTTTATGAAAAGTAAAAAATCAAAAAATACATTCTCATATACGAAGATTTCAATATTTTTACTTACATTACGTTAAAATATGTACACTAACTTGATTTACGTCTACGTATTTACAAATTTAATATCCATTTGTATTTTAGGTGTACAATATTCATACTATATTAGAAGAACCAAAATCACAAAAAATTCATATATTTCAAAATTTTTTTTCAAAACATGATGAATTTTGTTAAAATAAACGAATGTAGATTAGTTTTTTATACATAAAATTGATAGTTTAGGAGAAAATTAACATTTTGTTATTTATAATGTACGTTATAAACAACTTGTATGAAAAGTATAAAAAATCAAAAAATACATTCTCATATACGAAGATTTCAATATTTTTACTTACATTACGTTAAAATATGTACGCTAGCTTGATTTAGGTTTACGTATTTACAAATTTAATATCCATTTGTATTTTAGGTGTACAATATTCATACTATATTAGAAGAATCAAAATCACAAAAAATTCATATATTTCAAAATTTTTTTTCAAAACATGATGAATTTTGTTAAAACAAACGAATATAGATTTCCTTTTTATATATAAAATTGATAGTTTTGGAGAAAATTTCTATTTTGTTATTTATAATGTACGTTATAAACTACTTTTATGAAAAGTATAAAAAATCAAAAAATACAATCTCATATACGAAGATTTCAATATTTTTACTTACATTACGTTAAAATATGTACACTAACTTGATTTAGTCTTTTATGTGGGGTAATTTTGACATGATTAATTTACCTCTCTAATGTGTTTAGTTGGAAAAGAGTGACTTATTTAAGTCTTTTATGTGGGGTAATTTTTACATGATCAATTTACCTCTCTAAAGTGTTTAGTTGGAAAAGAGTGACTTATTTAAGTCTTTTATGTGGGGTAATTTTTACATGATCAATTTACCTCTCTAATGTTTTTAGTTGGAAAAAAGTGACTTATTTATGTCTTTTGTGTGGGGTAATTTTCTACTAAGTAATTTAATCTACTTACCTCTGTTGTGTGTTTAGTTGGAAATGTGTAGAATAATTGAGTCTGATAATTTGGTCATTTCTATTGAATGGGGTTATTTTTTCATGTTCATTTTACCTCAATATACCTCAATAAAAGTATTAGTTGAACAATAACGGTAAAGATATTTTTTAATTTAAATAATTATTCTTATTATAATATGTAATTGAAGCGATTACTATAAGAATTTTATCTAATATTATCATTTTCCTATTCTTCCTATACTAATTTCAGTTGATGCTATTCAAATTTTCCCAAAAAATTGCCCAACTAACCCCGGTCTACCCTACTTACCTCTGTAGTGTGTTTAGTTGGAAAAGTGTAGATTAATTGAGTTTGATAATTTGGTCATTTCTATTGAATGGGGTTATTTTTTCATGTTCATTTTACCTCAATATACCTCAATAAAAGTATTAGTTGAACAATAACGGTAAAGATATTTTTTAATTTAAATAATTATTCTTATTATAATATGTAATTGGAGCGATTACTATAAGAATTTTATCTAATATTATCATTTTCCTATTCTTCCTATACTAATTTCAGTTGATGCTATTCAAATTTTCCCAAAAAATTGCCCAACTAACCCTGGTCTACCCTACTTACCTCTGTTGTGTGTTTAGTTGGAAATGTGTAGAATAATTGAGTCTGATAATTTGGTCATTTCTATTGAATGGGGTTATTTTTTCATGTTCATTTTACCTCAATATACCTCAATAAAAGTATTAGTTGAACAATAACGGTAAAGATATTTTTTAATTTAAATAATTATTCTTATTATAATATGTAATTGAAGCGATTACTATAAGAATTTTATCTAATATTATCATTTTCCTATTCTTCCTATACTAATTTCAGTTGATGCTATTCAAATTTTCCCAAAAAATTGCCCAACTAACCCCGGTCTACCCTACTTACCTCTGTAGTGTGTTTAGTTGGAAAAGTGTAGATTAATTGAGTTTGATAATTTGGTCATTTCTATTGAATGGGGTTATTTTTTCATGTTCATTTTACCTCAATATACCTCAATAAAAGTATTAGTTGAACAATAACGGTAAAGATATTTTTTAATTTAAATAATTATTCTTATTATAATATGTAATTGGAGCGATTACTATAAGAATTTTATCTAATATTATCATTTTCCTATTCTTCCTATACTAATTTCAGTTGATGCTATTCAAATTTTCCCAAAAAATTGCCCAACTAACCCCGGTCTACCCTACTTACCTCTGTAGTGTGTTTAGTTGGAAAAGTGTAGATTAATTGAGTTTGATAATTTGGTCATTTCTATTGAATGGGGTTATTTTTTCATGTTCATTTTACCTCAATATACCTCAATAAAAGTATTAGTTGAACAATAACGGTAAAGATATTTTTTAATTTAAATAATTATTCTTATTATAATATGTAATTGAAGCGATTACTATAAGAATTTTATCTAATATAATCATTTTCCTATTCTTCCTATACTAATTTCAGTTGATGCTATTCAAATTTTCCCAAAAAATTGCCCAACTAACCCCGGTCTACCCTACTTACCTCTGTAGTGTGTTTAGTTGGAAAAGTGTAGATTAATTGAGTTTGATAATTTGGTCATTTCTATTGAATGGGGTTATTTTTTCATGTTCATTTTACCTCAATATACCTCAATAAAAGTATTAGTTGAACAATAACGGTAAAGATATTTTTTAATTTAAATAATTATTCTTATTATAATATGTAATTGAAGCGATTACTATAAGAATTTTATCTAATATTATCATTTTCCTATTCTTCCTATACTAATTTCAGTTGATGCTATTCAAATTTTCCCAAAAAATTGCCCAACTAACCCCGGTCTACCCTACTTACCTCTGTAGTGTGTTTAGTTGGAAAAGTGTAGATTAATTGAGTTTGATAATTTGATCATTTCTATTGAATGGGGTTATTTTTTCATGTTCATTTTACCTCAATATACCTCAATAAAAGTATTAGTTGAACAATAACGGTAAAGATATTTTTTAATTTAAATAATTATTCTTATTATAATATGTAATTGAAGCGATTACTATAAGAATTTTATCTAATATTATCATTTTCCTATTCTTCCTGTACTAATTTCAGTTGATGCTATTAAAATTTTCCCAAAAAATTGCCCAACTGACCCCGATCTACCCTTTATGGTAACAATTTTTTAATACCAATAATCTTAAATTTAAGAAAAAATTACATCCATCTACACTAATAAATAAAAAATTGTTTTCAAGGGTAGACCGGGGTTATTTGGGCAATGAAATTTGTAAGAGGTAATTTGAGCAATACTTTATTTAATATGTTATGGAATATGCATAATTTTATTTAAATAAAAAGCATCGCTAATATTTGTTGTACTTTTATTTTTTAAATAAAACGCCGCGACGTTTTTTATTTTTGTTTTTCAGATTTGCAAGTATAAATAAGTATTTTTTTTAAATAAAAAGTAGCGACATTTTCAATTTTAAGCGACGTTATTAATTATATAACTCTTTTTTTGATTTGACTGGTTTTGGTGTTATATAAATCTTTCTTTTATATACAGAAGTTGTATTAATTTCGATACCATTTTCTCGCTGACCGACACGGTGAACACTACTGTTCAGTTTTTCATTGTTACTTAAAATTTTCTAGTGTATATTTTCAAAGTTATAATGGCATATAAAATCAATAATTTAAAATTAATAAATGAAGTTGAAAAGCGACCCATTATATGGGACACGCAAAGGATACATAGTGATATATATAACAGAAAATTGGCTTGGAATCAAATCATAAATTGTTTTTCCAACGAAGAAGTAAATTTTAATAACAAAAAAAAATTTGGAGAATTCTTACAGAAACGTTGGAAAAATATTAAGGACAGATATTTTGCAGTAATAAAAGAAAAAAAATTAAATCCTGAAAAGAAAAAAAAACCATATAAATATGCAAATCAACTACAATTTTTAATTAAAAAAACGCAAAAATTAAATAAAAACGAAAATTTATTGGAAACGAAAAATAAAACGTTTAATGACGAAAATGAAAAATTTCTGTTATCTTTGTTGCCAACATTAAAAACATTTTCAGAAGATTTAAAGAAAAATTTAAAACTCGAAATAATGCAATTGATAGAAAAATATGATATAATTTCGAAAAATGAAAAACAGTCGTTATCAGTATCAGAAGATACCGTAGCTGAAAAAATAAAACCGCAGGAAATTTTATTACAATCGCCACCGAATTTTCAATCTAATATTTTACCAACTGAATCATCAGTACAAGTTCATTCACCAACTACAGAGCAACCGGAGTACATGTCTGTTGTTCGAACACCAATTAGTTCTACATCCACGGATTCAATTGATTCTTATTTATCCAATTTTTTTACTACTGAGTATACTGAATTTCCTTAACCCTTAACTGGTCTACTCACTTTTTGAAACATAAGTAGTCTACTGGATTACAAAAGTTATTTTCTTAAATTATTTGTTAATCTGCTTTGAAAATAGAAAAATATTATTAAAAAAAAAATACTATTATTAAAAATTTTCCTGTGATCATAACATATTTTATTTAATCGTTTTCACAAATATTTTTCCTGGAAATATCTAGGAATATGAAATTAGAATTTAAATAGTAATAAGGTAAAAAAAAAAAAAAAAAAAAAAAAAAAAAGAAATAGAATTGAAATATTAATTTAAAAATAAAATTGTATTTTTGTATTTTTGCATATTTGTAATTCAGTAGACCAATTAAGGGTTAAATTTATCACCGTGTCCGTCATCGATTGAATGGTCAAAATTTGTATCATTTATAAATAAGTAAGTACAAATTTTTTCATTAACAAAACTATGATTAAGATCTTCTTTTATTAAATTTTTGTTTTTTATTTCTTTTAGATATGAGAAATTATAAACGCAAAACCGAAAGAGGTCTTATATCTATGGAAACATTTAATGACGCCGCAAGAACAATAATTTTTGGGAACAAAAGTATAAATGCTGCTTCAAAGGAATTTAATATTAAACGTACGACGCTAACGCGTTATTTAACTAAATTGAAAGCATATAAAAATAAGGAAACGCAAGATTTACCGACAATGGGCTATAAAAAACCTCGACAAGTATTTTCTAAGGACCAGGAAATTGCTTTAAAAGATTATTTACTACAAATGGCTTCGATATTTTATGGATTGACTCCAAAAGATGTTCGTCAGCTTGCTTATGAGTGTGCTGAAAAATTTAATATTAAAATGCCTGAAACATGGAAACTTAATAAAATAGCTGGCAAAGAGTGGCTTTCTAGTTTTCTAAAAAGGAATCGAGAGTTGTCAATTAGAAAACCCGAACCAACAAGCATCGGACGAGCGACATCGTTTAATATTGAAAATGTAAAACCATTTTTCACTCAATTAGCTGAAGTTATGAATAAATATCAATTTACCGCATCAAACATTTGGAATATAGATGAAACTGGAATTTCCACAGTACTTAAACCTACTAAAATAATTGCTGCGAAAGGTAAAAAAAATGTTGGCTCCATAACTTCTGCTGAGCGGGGTACTAATGTGACACTAATATGTGCTGTTTCCGCAAACGGAAATACAGTGCCTCCTATGTTCGCATTTCCACGAAAAAAATATAAAAATCATTTTATTAATAATGGACCAAAAGGTTGTATTGGTGCAGGCAATTCAAGCGGCTGGGTAACAAATGAAGAATTTTTTATGTACATGCAACATTTCATCGCACACGTTAAACCATCTATTAATAATCCAGTATTACTCGTATTAGATAATCATTCCTCACATTTACATGTACCAACCTTAAACTTAGCGAAAGATAATGGGATCGTAATGTTATCATTTCCACCACATTGTAGCCATAAATTACAACCACTTGATGTGGCTGTGTATGGACCATTTAAGAAATATGCTTCAACGTACCAAGATTTATGGTTGCGAAATAATCCAGGTAAAACGATAACAATATATGATATCCCAAAAATAGTAGCAGATTCATTACCATTAGCTACAACTAGTACAAATATCATAAAAGGATTTAAAAAGACTGGAATATTTCCATATAATGAAAATATTTTTACTCAAGATGATTTCGCTCCGTCATTCGTAACTGATCCCGCAGAATCGCAAATTTTAACATCATCGATAATGAATACTCAATCAAATTCAACGCCTACAATATTTTCTCCAGAAATAGTTCGACCCTACCCAAGGGCTGCTTCTAAAGAACAGAGTCAAACTAAAAGGAAAAGAAAATCTACTGTTTTAACCGATACAAGAGAAATAAAAACATTAGAGAAAGAACAAAATATAGCAAAAAAGCGTAAAAAAGTTACTAAAAAAATTGATATTTGTATTAATAGTAATTGCTTAATATTATTATCAAGGATTTCTTGCTTAATATGCAATGAACTATTTTCAAAAAGTCGCCCCAAAGAACCGTGGATTGAATGTCAGTTATGCAAAAACTGGGCTCATATTAAATGCGTGCTTAATACTGGTGATACATATATATGTATAAATTGTGAAAATATTGCCATATAAATGTTTAAAAATAATTATTTATAAATGATACAAATTTTTTTTTTTTTTAATATTGTATAATAAAGTTTTTTATTTATATTATTTTCCAAATAAAAAGTATAAAATTGAAAATAATGTTTTATTATATATTATTTACCCTTTATTCACTAACAAATAACATATTAAGAAATATAAAGCACTATTGTTATATTATTCTACAACATTTAAAACTTCTGAATATAAAAAATATATATTAGATGGATAATTAATAGGATAGATTGGATGTGGAAAGTATATTTAGAGGTAACTATGAAATAAAAAAAAGCTTTTAAGTA
>JAPWDM010000103.1:35000-42500 GCA_035578155.1 Brachynemurus nebulosus | reverse complement strand
GGGCAGAAATCACATTGCGTCAACACCCGTTGGGGCCATCGCAATGCTTTGTTTTAATTAGACAGTCGGATTCTCCTAGTCCGTGCCAGTTCTGAGTTAACCGTTAAATGGCGGCCGAAGAGAACATTTACGCATATATATTTTTCATTTTAATATAATATAATTAAATAAATAAAAATATAAATATAAAAATTATATGATATATATGTTGAGTAAAGTCTCGCAGCAAGAAAGTTCCGTAGGTGGCCAAGGCACGGGACCGAGTTCGGATCCACAAAAACATATACCCAAAACTAATTCATTAATAGCATACAAGTAAATAATAATTTAAAAAATTTTCAATAATTACATAGATATGTAAAGTATTTTTCGAACAAATGAAAAAACTTTTAATGAAATTATTATAAATAAATCATATTTAGTTTTATTATATAAATAATACAGCCTTTGTATATAAAAACTTTAGCCATCATTTTACATAAATGATTATTATCAAATATATATTAAATCCCCAAATATTCATTTATTATACACATAATAACTAATTACTTAGAAAATTATGTAATTTATAAATTATTCTTATGGAGTACATATTAATAAAATAACAAAAATAAAAAATCAGATTTTTATATATCAGTACTGTACCATACAATAATTAAATATAATTACAAATAAAATCGATTTTTCCAATAATTGTTCTATATAATACATAAATACACACATTATAATTATTTATTATTTTAATAAATCAAATTTACAAAACATATGTATAACATTTAGTAGGTAATATGGTATCACCTCACCCAGGCCCGGCACGTTAGCCATAACCTACATCCCAATCAAGCCCGACACGCCCCGGTCCTCAGAGCCAATCCTTATCCCGAAGTTACGGATCTAATTTGCCGACTTCCCTTACCTACATTATTCTATCGACTAGAGGCTCTTCACCTTGGAGACCTGCTGCGGATATGGGTACGAACCGGCGCGACACCTCCACGTGGCCCTCACCTGGATTTTCAAGGTCCGAGGGAATGATCCAGACACCGCCGCAACTGCGGTGCTCTTCGCGTTCCAAACCCTATCGCCCTGCTAGAGGATTCCAGGGAACTCGAACGCTCATGCAGAAAAGAAAACTCTTCCTGGATCTTCCGACGGCGTCTCCAGGCCTCTTTGGGTTACCCCGACGAACACTCATATACACATATATAATGTGAATGAGGGCCCGACTTATATACGGTTCCGCTGCCGGGTACCGGAATAGGAACCGGTTTCCCTTTCGCCCAATGGATGTAATTATTTATTATTTATTTATTTATTTTATAAAATTTTATTATTTTAAATAATAATTATTTATAAAAATAATTATATAATTTATTAAAACACATCAACATTAACATCGGTTTTCACCTAGGGCTTAGGATCGACTGACTCGTGTGCAACGGCTGTTCACACGAAACCCTTCTCCACGTCAGTCCTCCAGGGCTTTTAAAAACATTGCCGCGAACCAGTCTGAAGACCTCACTAAATCATTCAATCGGTAGTAGCGACGGGCGGTGTGTACAAAGGGCAGGGACGTAATCAACGCGAGCTTATGACTCGCGCTTACTGGGAATTCCTCGTTCATGGGGAATAATTGCAAGCCCCAATCCCTAGCACGAAGGAGGTTCAGCGGGTTACCCGGACCTTTCGGCCAGAGGAAAACACGCTGATTCCTTCAGTGTAGCGCGCGTGCGGCCCAGAACATCTAAGGGCATCACAGACCTGTTATTGCTCAATCTCGTGCGGCTAGAAGCCGCCTGTCCCTCTAAGAAGAATTATTTGTACGCCGGCAGTAAAAACCACATCAAAAAACTGATGTCACTTTAGTTAATGTATCATGTTAAATATATCATTCATGCAGAATAACAAAATTAAATTTGTATTCTTTGATAAACTAAACAAAATATACCATACATATAATAGATATATATTGAAACAAAATATACAAATAACATTCAGTAACAATACAGCCGATGGGCCTTGAAATGCCGGTAAGTACGTCTATTTAGTAGGCTAGAGTCTCGTTCGTTATCGGAATTAACCAGACAAATCGCTCCACCAACTAAGAACGGCCATGCACCACCACCCACCGAATCAAGAAAGAGCTCTCAATCTGTCAATCCTTCCGGTGTCCGGGCCTGGTGAGGTTTCCCGTGTTGAGTCAAATTAAGCCGCAGGCTCCACTCCTGGTGGTGCCCTTCCGTCAATTCCTTTAAGTTTCAGCTTTGCAACCATACTTCCCCCGGAACCCAAAAGCTTTGGTTTCCCGGAAGCTGCCCGCCAAGTCATCGGAGGAACTTTGGCGGATCGCTAGCTGGCATCGTTTATGGTTAGAACTAGGGCGGTATCTGATCGCCTTCGAACCTCTAACTTTCGTTCTTGATCAATCAAAACATTTTTGGCAAATGCTTTCGCTTCTGTCCGTCTTGCGACGATCCAAGAATTTCACCTCTAACGTCGCAATACGAATGCCCCCATCTGTCCGTATTAATCATTACCTCGGAAAAACTTCCGAAAACCAACAAAATAGAACCGAGGTCCTATTCCATTATTCCATGCACACAATATTCAGGCACTATTTAAATTTTAAAGCCTGCTTTAAGCACTCTAATTTGTTCAAAGTAAACGTACCGGCCCATCTCGACACTCAATTAAGAGCACCGCGATAGGATTATAATTGGGAGGCTGTCTCCATTATTTAAATTATAAAAAATAAATAACTTTAACACTTACGATAAATTATACTTTAATGTACATATTAGTATATAAAATTTAACTAGTATACTTTAAACTTTTCAAGCAAGTAAAAATATAAATAATAACTTACCATAAAAATAAAAATTTAAATAAAAATACAAGTATTTATAACCATATTATACAATATATAATTTATACCTCACCACCGGTAGGACGTCCCACAAAACATGCCAGTTAAACACCGCGAGCGGTGAACCGACAGTGTAGGACACAAATTCGACTACGAGCTTTTTAACCGCAACAACTTTAATATACGCTATTGGAGCTGGAATTACCGCGGCTGCTGGCACCAGACTTGCCCTCCAATGGATCCTCGTTAAAGGATTTAAAGTGTACTCATTCCGATTACGGGGCCTCGGATGAGTCCCGTATCGTTATTTTTCGTCACTACCTCCCCGTGCCGGGAGTGGGTAATTTGCGCGCCTGCTGCCTTCCTTGGATGTGGTAGCCGTTTCTCAGGCTCCCTCTCCGGAATCGAACCCTGATTCCCCGTTACCCGTTACAACCATGGTAGGCGCAGAACCTACCATCGACAGTTGATAAGGCAGACATTTGAAAGATGCGTCGCCGGTACTATAAAGACCGTGCGATCAGCTAAAAGTTATTCAGAGTCACCAAATTATTACGATGCACATATATTAAATATATATATGAAATTATAAAAAAACATAAAATATATTATAAAAATATGTTAACATCGATTGGTTTTGATCTAATAAAAGCATTCCTTCCATCTCTGGTCGGAACTCTGTTTGCATGTATTAGCTCTAGAATTACCACAGTTATCCAAGTAAATGTATGTACGATCTAAGGAACCATAACTGATATAATGAGCCTTTCGCGGTTTCACCTTAATATGGCTTGTACTGAGACATGCATGGCTTAATCTTTGAGACAAGCATATGACTACTGGCAGGATCAACCAGGGAACTGTATGTTCCAAACTTAATAAAATTATTCCAATTTAAAAAAAAAGAAATATTTTAAAAAGTTTTTCATTTATTAATCAGTATGAAATTTCTTCATAAACTGATATAAACATATAAAAATTATAACAAAAATTGAAATAAAAATAAATTTATTTCTTTTGTTTCTTTTTATATAAAAAATATTTTCTAAAATTTTTAATATTTAAAAAAATAAAAAAAATTCTTTTTTGAAAATATTCATATTTGAATAAAAACTATTACCATATATTTTAAGTAATATAGTTTTATTGAAATAATTCAAACATTTGCTCATAACTCTTCGCTAGATTGTATGCGACAATTTTTAAATATATAAAATATATATTTATTTAACGTTCGAATAACACACTTCATTCGCGCTTGGTATGTAGTGAGTTTCTGCATTATAAATTTATTAAAAAATTTATTTTATAAAATTGTTTGTCCACATAAGAGCCTAAGGCTTAAAACCTATAGCCCATGGACTTGCTTTGACATAATATAGGATAATATTAAAAAAATTATAAAAATTATATATAAATGGTTTTGGGTTAATAAAAATATATGTGAATTATTAATAAAAATCATAAAAATTTTTAATAAATAAAAACACATATTTTTTTTTAATACCAAAACACTTACTTTATATATTTTCATAATTTTTCGATGAAGTACCTTTACGATGTTACTGTAGTAAATAAAAATTATTTGAAAATATCAACTTAACAAAAAATAATATTTTCAAAAGAACAGCACTTAGTCAAAAAAAAACTATTAATGTAATGCTCTTACACACATACATAATAGCTATATATACTTTGACCGAACCGTTCACAACGTTTAAGTCAACTACACACATCGATATTTAAAAAGGTACCATCATCATATATAAGTTTTGGATTTTGCAGCGTGGTAAATTTTACTTTTTTTTTATATTTTTTTGTTTTAATTTATTATAAAAATGATAAAAACTATAAAATATATAATTACTAATGAAGTTTTTTAAAGTTTATATTAAAATATAAGAATTTTTTTTTATATTTTTCATTTTTTTTTCAATTTTTTTGAGTTTTTATATAGATATAGGTAATACTACATACAACCTAGTAGAGTAACAACACATATCGTATGATATTTGTACCTAATATAAACTAGGATGATTGTAACAACATCGCTTAGATACAAAATAAATGTATATTTGAACTTTGAAAAATTTTTACACATTAATAATAAATGAAACAAATTCTTTAAAAATTCATCTAAATTAAAACTTTTTTTTCAAAACATGATGAATTTTGTTAAAACAAACGAATATAGATTTGCTTTTTATATATAAAATTGATAGTTTTGGAGAAAATTTCTATTTTGTTATTTATAATGTACGTTATAAACAACTTTTATGAAAAGTATAAAAAATCAAAAAATACATTCTCATATACGAAAATTTTAATAATTTTACTTACATTACGTTAAAATATTTACACTAACTTGACTTAAGTTTACGTATTTACAAATTTCGTATCCATTTGTAGTTTAGGTGTACAATATTCATACTATATCACAAGAATCAAAATCACAAAAAATTCATATATTTCAAAATTTTTTTTCAAAACATGATGGATTTTGTTAAAATAAACGAATGTAGATTTGTTTTTTATACATAAAATTGATAGTTTAGGAGAAAATTAACATTTTGTTATTTATAATGTACGTTATAAACAACTTTTATGAAAAGTATAAAAAATCAAAAAATACATTTTCATATACGAAGATTTCAATATTTTTACTTACATTACGTTAAAATATGTACACTAACTTGATTTACGTTTACGTATTTACAAATTTAATATCCATTTGTATTTTAGGTGTACAATATTCATACTATATTAGAAGAATCAAAATCACAAAAAATTCATATATTTCAAAATTTTTTTTCAAAACATGATGGATTTTGTTAAAATAAACGAATGTAGATTTGTTTTTTATACATAAAATTGATAGTTTAGGAGAAAATTAACATTTTGTTATTTATAATGTACGTTATAAACAACTTTTATGAAAAGTATAGAAAATCAAAAAATACATTCTCATATACGAAGATTTCAATATTTTTACTTACATTACGTTAAAATATGTACACTAACTTGATTTACGTTTACGTATTTACAAATTTAATATCCATTTGTATTTTAGGTGTACAATATTCATACTATATTAGAAGAATCAAAATCACAAAAAATTCATATATTTCAAAATTTTTTTTCAAAACATGATGGATTTTGTTAAAATAAACGAATGTAGATTTGTTTTTTATACATAAAATTGATAGTTTAGGAGAAAATAACATTTTGTTATTTATAATGTACGTTATAAACAACTTTTATGAAAAGTATAGAAAATCAAAAAATACATTCTCATATACGAAGATTTCAATATTTTTACTTACATTACGTTAAAATATTTACACTAACTTGACTTACGTTTACGTATTTACAAATTTCGTATCCATTTGTATTTTAGGTGTACAATATTCATACTATATCAGAAAAATCAAAATCACAAAAAATTCATATATTTCAAAACTTTTTTTTCAAAACATGATGAATTTTGTTAAAACAAACGAATGTAGATTTCTTTTTTATACAAAAAATTGATAGTTTAGGAGAAAATTAACATTTTGTTATTTATAATGTACGTTATAAACAACTTTTATGAAAAGTATAAAAAATCAAAAAATACATTCTCATATGCGAAGATTTCAATATTTTTACTTACATTACGTTAAAATATGTACACTGACTTGACTTACGTTTACGTATTTACAAATTTCGTATCCATTTGTATTTTATGTGTACAATATTCATACTATATAAGAAGAACCAAAATCACAAAAATTCATATATTTTAAAACTTTTTTTTCAAAACATGATGAATTTTGTTAAAACAAACGAATATACATTTGTTTTTTATATATAAAATTGATAGTTTTGGAGAAAATTTCTATTTTGTTATTTATAATGTACGTTATAAACAACTTTTATGAAAAGTATAAAAAATCAAAAAATACATTCTCATATGCGAAGATTTCAATATATTTACTTACATTACGTTAAAATATGTACACTAACTTGACTTACGTTTACGTATTTACAAATTTCGTATACATTTGTATTTTATGTGTACAATATTCATACTATATCAGAAGAACCAAAATCACAAAAAATTTATATATTTTAAAACTTTTTTTTTTTTAAATTATGATTTATCCTGTCAAAAGAAACACAACACGGTTTATTTTTGATATTTGAAGTTTATAGTTTTGGAGAAAATTTAAGTATTGTTAAAACAAGTGTACGTTATAAACAGTTTTATAAATAGTTGAAAAAAAATCATAAAAATATATTCTCATATAGGAAGATTTCAATATTCTTAATTACAGTACGTTTAAATATGTACACTGACTTGACTTACGTTTACGTATTTTTAGGTATTTATCCAGTTGTTTTTAATTTTTTATCCATTTGTATTTTACGTGTACAAAATGCATACTGTAGATACAAAATCACAATTAATTTATAAGTCTTAAAACGTTTATTTTTTTTTTTTTTAATTATGATTTATCTTGTCAAAAGAAATCAATTTTAATTCTATATGTACAATATTTTTAAAGTATCATTGTTTTACATTCTCGTATATAGGTATTGATTATTTTTATTAGAATTCATTAAAAAATTTAACATACAGTTAACTTTCGTTT
>JAPWDM010000103.1:0-30000 GCA_035578155.1 Brachynemurus nebulosus | reverse complement strand
CCCTCTTGCCGGCATAAATGAACCCATCACATGTACTAAGAGGGAGATGCAGGATTTCTTTTACCGCAACACGTAGGTCCCTATCGATCTCTCTTAACAGTGTTGCGGGAGCCACGCCCAGGATAAGCGTGAACAAATAATGTGGGACTAGGTGTGTGGTGAGTAAATTGACCTTCTGGTGAGGTTTGAGAGCCAGTCGCTTAACCCTCGTAAGGCAGTTTCTGATATTCTCTTTGACCTCACCCATTTCTGTACCTCTCCATGGAGATATACTGACCCCTAAATACGTTATTAGGGATTCCGGCCCTGTATACGGAATCCGCTCACCACTCAACAGCGACATGTCGGGATCCTGGATATACCATGCCTCTCTTGTCGGAACAATTTCGAACACTTTACATTTGCTCGGTTGAATTTCCATTTCGAGATAGTTAAAATATTGCTCTGTTTCCGACAAGAGTCTCCTAGCCTGTGGTGCACTGTCCGCCAAGAGTATCAAGTCATCTGCGAACGCTAGACAGGAGAGACTGCTGCCTTCAGCCAGGGTATAGCCCGACATTTGTTCCAGCGCAAGGAGAAGCGGTTCAGTGACAATATTATATAATAAGGGGGATAGTGGATCCCCTTGCTTTACTCCTCGCACAAGATTTATTGTGGCACTTTCGTTACCACAGTGTATAGTTGTGTGCACCCCTCTATACGATTCTTCCACGAGCCGCACCACATGCTCGTGGAGCCCCTTTCTACGTAGTGCAGGTCCAATTGACTGGTGGGGTATCCTGTCAAAGGCCTTTGAAATATCTAATTGCACTACGACCAGGCCTTTGTGACTGCTTTTTGCCTGACATATTACTTCACTGAGGAGGTGCACATTGTTAAAAATACCAGACTCGGGGACGAATCCTTTTTGTCTGGTAGTAAGTTTTACCACATTCGAGAGCTGCTTATTTATGATTCCCCAATATGTGCGCGCGACAATGCCCGAGATGGTAATGGGCCTATAACTACTAACTTCGTTGGGGTCTTTTCCCTCTTTTAGTAGCAGTGTGGTTCTATTTTCCAGCCATTTTTTCGGAAAAACGTGTGTAGCAGTCACAATATTAAACAACTTTGTCAGGACTTTAACGGCAGCCGGCTTATTAATATCTGATTTTGTTAGGCCATCGATACCAGCTGCCGAGTCTCCCTTTATATGGGCAATGCGATCCCTCACTTCTTCTACTGTGATCGGGGGGAGGGAGTCGCTGAGAGCTATGCCTTCATCGTTTGATTGTCCCAGATAGATATTAGTTCTGGGATATGGCTCGCCCCAAATTTTATTATAATATTCTTTAACATTGACCGCAGAGAGGGAAACAGAACTGCAGTCAATGTGGGAGACATTTTCGCGGATACATTTGGCGAGCCGGCCTGGATTTTTCTTGTAGAGATCTTGTGTTTTGGCATAAATATAGCGTCTTTTTGCTCTCTTGCCCTTGCCTCTATTTCGAGGTCTTTTGTCGCGCGTCTTGCGACCGCCGGCGCCTAGCGCAATCATAATTTCATTATATGCCGAGTCCAGCTCGGTTTGCATATCTAACTTTGTGTCCCCACTGAGGACAAGGCTGCCTAGTCGGTCGAATAAGGTGCCAGCTTTATGGAAGGGATCTTCTTCATTTATATCGATTGCTTGGGCCACCTCGATCAGACTCCTTACCCATATTCTGGAGTCATCGTCGATGATCGCATGCTCAGGTGGCCGTTCCTCTTCCTCTGTAACCACGATTGTCGGGACCTCGACTGGCAATCGTGGCCGGTCATCTATTTCCACCGCTTCTTCTTGCGGCAGGTCATCTTCCGGAAGTGGGGCATCAACTTCCGGGTTGTCAGCGCGGTTGCGCTTTACCGCCTGACTTCGCTCATAGGCCCGTTTATCCCGGACTTGCTTAAGAGAGTCATTATTTATTATTTTAATAAATAAAATTTACAAAACATATGTATAACATTTAGTAGGTAATATGGTATCACCTCACCCAGGCCCGGCACGTTAGCCATAACCTACATCCCAATCAAGCCCGACACGCCCCGGTCCTCAGAGCCAATCCTTATCCCGAAGTTACGGATCTAATTTGCCGACTTCCCTTACCTACATTATTCTATCGACTAGAGGCTCTTCACCTTGGAGACCTGCTGCGGATATGGGTACGAACCGGCGCGACACCTCCACGTGGCCCTCACCTGGATTTTCAAGGTCCGAGGGAATGATCCAGACACCGCCGCAACTGCGGTGCTCTTCGCGTTCCAAACCCTATCGCCCTGCTAGAGGATTCCAGGGAACTCGAACGCTCATGCAGAAAAGAAAACTCTTCCTGGATCTTCCGACGGCGTCTCCAGGCCTCTTTGGGTTACCCCGACGAACACTCATATACACATATATAATGTGAATGAGGGCCCGACTTATATACGGTTCCGCTGCCGGGTACCGGAATAGGAACCGGTTTCCCTTTCGCCCAATGGATGTAATTATTTATTATTTATTTATTTATTTTATAAAATTTTATTATTTTAAATAATAATTATTTATAAAAATAATTATATAATTTATTAAAACACATCAACATTAACATCGGTTTTCACCTAGGGCTTAGGATCGACTGACTCGTGTGCAACGGCTGTTCACACGAAACCCTTCTCCACGTCAGTCCTCCAGGGCCTCGCTGGAGTATTTGCTACTACCACCAAGATCTGCACCGATGGCGGCTCCAGACAGCCTCACGGCCAATCCTTCCGCGCACACCATCGCGACCCTCCTACTCGTCAAGTTTTCATGATATTTAAAAATTTTTATAAAAATAATAAATATCTATAATAACAATTGACGATAGAGTATAAGCACGACGCTTCAGCGCCATCCATTTTCAGGGCTAGTTGCTTCGGCAGGTGAGTTGTTACACACTCCTTAGCGGATTCCGACTTCCATGGCCACCGTCCTGCTGTCTTAAGCAACCAACGCCTTTCATGGTATCCCATAAGCGTCGATTTTGGCGCTTTAACTCTATGTTTGGTTCATCCCACAGCGCCAGTTCTGCTTACCAAAAGTGGCCCACTTGGCATTCTGATCCATAAATATTATCTTAATTAAAAATATTATTCTCATAGCTTCACATATATATAAAATTAAAAATAAAATCAATATATGATTTTAAGCAAGCTAGAGATCTCACCCATTTAAAGTTTGAGAATAGGTTGAGGTCGTTTCGGCCCCAAGGCCTCTAATCATTCGCTTTACCGGATGAGACTCGTTGAATGATGAACGCCAGCTATCCTGAGGGAAACTTCGGAGGGAACCAGCTACTAGATGGTTCGATTAGTCTTTCGCCCCTATACCCAGTTCCGACGATCGATTTGCACGTCAGAATCGCTACGGACCTCCATCAGGGTTTCCCCTGACTTCGTCCTGACCAGGCATAGTTCACCATCTTTCGGGTCCCAGCGTGTACGCTCTAGGTGCACCTTTATTCATAATAAAAATTATAAAAAAATTATAAGAATAATATAAGATGCCCTGGGAGTGCGATATTTAATACATAATAAAAATATATCCTCCCTCAAATTTATAATAAAAAAAATAAAAATCTTTTTTAAAAAAATTATTTTACTTTCATTTCGCCTTTGGGTTTCATAAAATTTATTAATATTTCGATGAAAAAATATTTTATTCCCAATGACTTGCGCACATGCTAGACTCCTTGGTCCGTGTTTCAAGACGGGTCCTGAAAGTACCCAAAGCTATAGCGTCGCTGACAAAAAGATTATTGTTCAAATTAATACCTAAAAACTGACAGTAATATGGTATGATTTATTGGTATAAAAACCAAATAAAATCATATGTTTTATTAAGAAATATAAAAAACCTAATAAAACCCATATATACTCGTTTTAGGTAATGAACGTGTAAAAAAAAAAATTTTTACACTTAATCTTATATTATGAATATTTATACCGTCAAACAATTAATTAGATAATATAGGCATATATTACACAAATAAATAAAAATTTATAATATAATATACAATGCACAAAAATATTTCATAAATCAATATTTAACGGGTCGCGACGTCCTACAAGATGAGAAGTGCATACCTCGTTATTATACACAACATATAGTAGTGCAATAATTTTATAAATTATAAATATACCATAAAAAATTATAATATATAATAATAATAAATTTTGTCACTAACAAATACAAGTTGGTTAATATACGATAAAAAGTAAATGAATCTCATCTTTCGACCTTTCGGGTTTTTCAGGTTTACCCCTGAACGGTTTTACGTACTCTTGAACTCTCTCTTCAAAGTTCTTTTCAACTTTCCCTCACGGTACTTGTTCGCTATCGGTCTCGTGGTTATATTTAGCCTTAGATGGAGTTTACCACCCACTTAGAGCTGCACTCTCAAGCAACCCGACTCTAAGGAGAGATCCACCTGTTATTCAGTATATAGTCACTACGGGCCTGGCACCCTCTCTGGGTATATGGCCCCATTCAAGATGGACTTGGACTTATTACATAAAATAACAGGTTATATAAAAAATTATGGATCCTCCCAAACACTACATTCCCCGAATGACCATTTTTATTTAGCCATGGGGTTCAGTGATGGGCTTTTCCCTGTTCGCTCGCCGCTACTAAGGGAATCCTAGTTAGTTTCTTTTCCTCCGCTTAATAATATGCTTAAATTCAGCGGGTAATCTCACCTACTCTGAGGTCGCAATTATAAAAATAAATAAAATAAAAAATAATTTTTTAATATTTTCTTAATAAATATAAAAATTTTTATTTTTGGAAAAATAAAAACACTATTAGTAATTAATTAAAACCAAAAAATTTTATCTCATGTTTTTATATTAAATTTTAAATATTATTATTTAATATTTATATGAAAATTAATAAGAAATAAATTATTTCGTTATTTCATATTTTCATAAAATAAAAATAATTCGATATTTTAAAACACATATTTACATGAATAATTTTTGGTTTTCATTACTATATGTGTTTAATTTTTTTTCCAATATTTTTATATTTTTAGAAAATATCTTTTCTTTTTTATTAAATTAAAATGATGTGATGTATTATTTGGATTTTCTTATTCTTACATTTTATTTTATAATATATATAAAAAAATATATTTTATAATTAGTAAGATATAGAAAAATAATATTAAAAATACATACATTAAAAACATCATATAATTTAGAATGACGTATAAATTAAAAAAATATACGAACATTCATTTTATTATTCATAAGATATATATTTTAAAAATATATATCCTATATTAAAAATAATCTTTTATTATTGTATACGACCCTCAGCCAGGTGTGGTCCGGGAACAGTATCCAAGGACCGCAATGTGCGTTCGAAATGTCGATGTTCATGTGTCCTGCAGTTCACAAGTTGACGCGCAATTAGCTGCGTTCTTCATCGACCCACGAGCCAAGTGATCCACCGTTCAGGGTAATCTTTATATTATTAAATTTTAAAAAATATTTATATTAAATAAAAATTTATACTTTTTTTATTATTATAAAATAATAATAAAAAGACTGCAATAAAAAAAAAACAATTTTTTATTGACTTACATTTGTATAAAAGAATAAATAATAATATTTAATAAAATTTTATTAGATACAGTGCTTGCTTGTTTATTTGACAAAACATTAAAAAAAAAAAATTTTTTTTAAAGAAAACTCATTTATTAAATAACTATATTATAAATAAGACATATTGAAAATAACTTGTTTTGTTATTTTACGAATATGCTATTTATTTTATATAGATTCAATAAATTTTTAATATTGTTAATATAAAAAAAAAAAATTTATATATTGATATATAAAAATAAACACATATCAAAAAAAAAAAATTAAAAAATCAAATTAACATTTGGATGTAAAACTTTATAACCAATAATATATTTAATATATTAAAAATTGGTATCCAAATACGTGTTTATTTATTACAATATTATAATTTTTATATTATAAAAATTATATATTTTATAAAGTAAGTTATAGAAAAAAAGTAAATTTTTCTTTTACTTACATAAAAATATAAGGAATTTATAAACAAAATATTTTAACAAAACATTAATATATATAAAAAATCACAAAAATAAAGTTTTGTTATATTTCGTTAATGATCCTTCCGCAGGTTCACCTACGGAAACCTTGTTACGACTTTTACTTCCTCTAAATGATCAAGTTTGGTCATCTTTCCAGCATCATCGGCAATGTCTTTTAAAAACATTGCCGCGAACCAGTCTGAAGACCTCACTAAATCATTCAATCGGTAGTAGCGACGGGCGGTGTGTACAAAGGGCAGGGACGTAATCAACGCGAGCTTATGACTCGCGCTTACTGGGAATTCCTCGTTCATGGGGAATAATTGCAAGCCCCAATCCCTAGCACGAAGGAGGTTCAGCGGGTTACCCGGACCTTTCGGCCAGAGGAAAACACGCTGATTCCTTCAGTGTAGCGCGCGTGCGGCCCAGAACATCTAAGGGCATCACAGACCTGTTATTGCTCAATCTCGTGCGGCTAGAAGCCGCCTGTCCCTCTAAGAAGAATTATTTGTACGCCGGCAGTAAAAACCACATCAAAAAACTGATGTCACTTTAGTTAATGTATCATGTTAAATATATCATTAATGCAGATTAAGTAATTACACATAGAAATTTATCCCCAAAGAAATAAAAAACATAAATGAATATTATCAATCATACATATTATAAATATATTAAAACAAAATATACAAATAACATTCAGTAACAATACAGCCGATGGGCCTTGAGATGCCGGTAAGTACGTCTATTTAGTAGGCTAGAGTCTCGTTCGTTATCGGAATTAACCAGACAAATCGCTCCACCAACTAAGAACGGCCATGCACCACCACCCACCGAATCAAGAAAGAGCTCTCAATCTGTCAATCCTTCCGGTGTCCGGGCCTGGTGAGGTTTCCCGTGTTGAGTCAAATTAAGCCGCAGGCTCCACTCCTGGTGGTGCCCTTCCGTCAATTCCTTTAAGTTTCAGCTTTGCAACCATACTTCCCCCGGAACCCAAAAGCTTTGGTTTCCCGGAAGCTGCCCGCCAAGTCATCGGAGGAACTTTGGCGGATCGCTAGCTGGCATCGTTTATGGTTAGAACTAGGGCGGTATCTGATCGCCTTCGAACCTCTAACTTTCGTTCTTGATCAATCAAAACATTTTTGGCAAATGCTTTCGCTTCTGTCCGTCTTGCGACGATCCAAGAATTTCACCTCTAACGTCGCAATACGAATGCCCCCATCTGTCCGTATTAATCATTACCTCGGAAAAACTTCCGAAAACCAACAAAATAGAACCGAGGTCCTATTCCATTATTCCATGCACACAATATTCAGGCACTATTTAAATTTTAAAGCCTGCTTTAAGCACTCTAATTTGTTCAAAGTAAACGTACCGGCCCATCTCGACACTCAATTAAGAGCACCGCGATAGGATTATAATTGGGAGGCTGTCTCCATTATTTAAATTATAAAAAATAAATAACTTTAACACTTACGATAAATTATACTTTAATGTACATATTAGTATATAAAATTTAACTAGTATACTTTAAACTTTTCAAGCAAGTAAAAATATAAATAATAACTTACCATAAAAATAAAAATTTAAATAAAAATACAAGTATTTATAACCATATTATACAATATATAATTTATACCTCACCACCGGTAGGACGTCCCACAAAACATGCCAGTTAAACACCGCGAGCGGTGAACCGACAGTGTAGGACACAAATTCGACTACGAGCTTTTTAACCGCAACCGCAACAAAGTGGATGCGTTTTCGCGGACCAGCTTCGCTAGTTGGCCGGGATTTTTGTTGTAAATGTCTTGAGTCCTGGCATAGATGAATTTCCTTTTTGCTCTTTTGCCCGTGCCCCTTTTTCTGGGGCGTTTCTCTGGTTTATTTTCTGGAGCTGATATTAGCATTTGGTGGAGTTTTTCATATATCTCGTCTAGTTGGTGCTGCGATATGTTTCTTCCGTTGACCGACGTTAGGTCGATTAGTTGGATAAGGTTGCGCACCAGCGGATGAAGGTTTGGATTTGTGGAATCTGTCCCGTATTCCAACCGTAGATTTTCGAGGATTGCTTCGGACCAGCCGAGGCGTATTTGCTCTTCTCTATCTACCTCCTCGATCACTATCACTGGGATATCAGTACGGATGTGTTGTGCGGCCCTCGCCTGTGTGATTGTGGGCGGTATTGTATTATTAATATTGTCGGCTTGTTCTTGCCGCGGAGCGAGGGTAGGAGCGTCTTCAAGACTTAAGACCTCGTTGACAGCTGCGGTTTGTTGGGCACGCTGTTCTTTCTTCTTTAGTTCAGCCCGTTTGTCCCGTATTTGTTGGGAGGTCTTTGTGGTGAGAAATGAAGCAATCTTGTTGTTTATGTTTTTCTCAGATTGAAAGCTCTCAGATATAAACATAAAAATTATAACAAAAATTGAAATAAAAATAAATTTATTTCCTTTGTTTCTTTTTATATAAAAAATATTTTCTAAAATTTTTAATATTTAAAAAATAAAAAAAATTCTTTTTTGAAAATATTCATATTTGAATAAAAACTATTACCATATATTTTAAGTAATATAGTTTTATTGAAATAATTCAAACATTTGCTCATAACTCTTCGCTAGATTGTATGCGACAATTTTTAAATATATAAAATATATATTTATTTAACGTTCGAATAACACACTTCATTCGCGCTTGGTATGTAGTGAGTTTCTGCATTATAAATTTATTAAAAAATTTATTTTATAAAATTGTTTGTCCACATAAGAGCCTAAGGCTTAACACCTATAGCCCATGGACTTGCTTTGACATAATATAGGATAATATTAAAAAAATTATAAAAATTATATATAAATGGTTTTGGGTTAATAAAAATATATGTGAATTATTAATAAAAATCATAAAAATTTTTAATAAATAAAAACACATATTTTTTTTAATACCAAAACACTTAGTTTATATATTTTCATAATTTTTCGACGAAGTACCTTTACGATGTTACTGTAGTAAATAAAAATTATTTGAAAATATCTTAACAAAAAATAATATTTTCAAAAGAACAGCACTTAGTCAAAATAAAACTATTAATGTAATGCTCTTACACACATACATAATAGCTATATATACTTTGACCGAACCGTTCACAACGTTTAAGTCAACTACACACATCGATATTTAAAAAGGTACCATCATCATATATAAGTTTTGGATTTTGCAGCGTGGTAAATTTTACTTTTTTTTTATATTTTTTTGTTTTAATTTATTATAAAAATGATAAAAACTATAAAATATATAATTATTAATGAAGTTTTTTAAAGTTTATATTAAAATATAAGAATTTTTTTTTATATTTTTCATTTTTTTTCAATTTTTTTGAGTTTTTATATAGATATAGGTAATACTACATACAACCTAGTAGAGTAACAACACATATCGTATGATATTTGTACCTAATATAAACTAGGATGATTGTAACAACATCGCTTAGATACAAAATAAATGTATATTTGAACTTTGAAAAATTTTTACACATTAATAATAAATGAAACAAATTCTTTAAAAATTCATCTAAATTAAAACTTTTTTTTCAAAACATGATGAATTTTGTTAAAACAAACGAATGTAGATTAGTTTTTTACACATAAAATTGATAGTTTAGGAGAAAATTAACATTTTGTTATTTATAATGTACGTTATAAACAACTTTTATGAAAAGTATAAAAAATCAAAAAATACATTCTCATACACGAAGATTTCAATATTTTTACTTACATTACGTTAAAATATGTACACTAACTTGATTTATGTCTACGTATTTACAAATTTAATATCCATTTGTATTTTAGGTGTACAATATTCATACTATATTAGAAGAACCAAAATCACAAAAAATTCATATATTTCAAAACTTTTTTTTCAAAACAGGATGAATTTTGTTAAAACAAACGAATGTAGATTAGTTTTTTATACATAAAATTGATAGTTTAGGAGAAAATTAACATTTTGTTATTTATAATGTACGTTATAAACAACTTTTATGAAAAGTATAGAAAATCAAAAAATACATTCTCATATACGAAGATTTCAATATTTTTACTTACACTACGTCAAAATATTTACACTAACTTGACTTACGTTTACGTATTTACAAATTTCGTATCCATCTGTATTTTAGGTGTACAATATTCATACTATATCACAAGAGTAAAAATCACAAAAAATTCATATATTTCAAAATTTTTTTTCAAAACATGATGAATTTTGTTAAAATAAACGAATGTAGATTTGTTTTTTATACATAAAATTGATAGTTTAGGAGAAAATTAACATTTTGTTATTTATAATGTACGTTATAAACAACTTTTATGAAAAGTATAAAAAATCAAAAAATACATTCTCATATACGAAGATTTCAATATTTTTACTTACATTACGTTAAAATATGTACACTAACTTGATTTACGTTTACGTATTTACAAATTTCGTATCCATTTGTATTTTAGGTGTACAATATTCATACTATATCAGAAGAATCAAAATCACAAAAAATGCATATATTTCAAAATTTTTTTTCAAAACATGATCAATTTTGTTAAAATAAACGAATGTAGATTTGTTTTTTATACATAAAATTGATAGTTTACGAGAAAATTAACATTTTGTTAGTTATAATGTACGTTATAAACAACTTTTATGAAAAGTAAAAAATCAAAAAATACATTCTCATATACGAAGATTTCAATATTTTTACTTACATTACGTTAAAATATGTACACTAACTTGATTTACGTCTACGTATTTACAAATTTAATATCCATTTGTATTTGAGGTGTACAATATTCATACTATATTAGAAGAACCAAAATCACAAAAAATTCATATATTTCAAAACTTTTTTTTCAAAACAGGATGAATTTTGTTAAAACAAACGAATGTAGATTAGTTTTTTATACATAAAATTGATAGTTTAGGAGAAAATTAACATTTTGTTATTTATAATGTACGTTATAAACAACTTTTATGAAAAGTATAGAAAATCAAAAAATACATTCTCATATACGAAGATTTCAATATTTTTACTTACACTACGTTAAAATATTTACACTAACTTGACTTACGTTTACGTATTTACAAATTTCGTATCCATTTGTATTTTAGGTGTACAATATTCATACTATATCACAAGAGTAAAAATCACAAAAAATTCATATATTTCAAAATTTTTTTTCAAAACATGATGAATTTTGTTAAAATAAACGAATGTAGATTTGTTTTTTATACATAAAATTGATAGTTTAGGAGAAAATTAACATTTTGTTATTTATAATGTACGTTATAAACAACTTTTATGAAAAGTATAAAAAATCAAAAAATACATTCTCATATACGAAGATTTCAATATTTTTACTTACATTACGTTAAAATATGTACACTAACTTGATTTACGTTTACGTATTTACAAATTTCGTATCCATTTGTATTTTAGGTGTACAATATTCATACTATATCAGAAGAATCAAAATCACAAAAAATTCATATATTTCAAAATTTTTTTTCAAAACCTGATGAATTTTGTTAAAATAAACGAATGTAGATTAGTTTTTTATACATAAAATTGATAGTTTAGGAGAAAATTAACATTTTGTTATTTATAATGTACGTTATAAACAACTTTTATGAAAAGTAAAAAATCAAAAAATACATTCTCATATACGAAGATTTCAATATTTTTACTTACATTACGTTAAAATATGTACACTAACTTGATTTACGTTTACGTATTTACAAATTTCGTATCCATTTGTATTTTAGGTGTACAATATTCATACTATATCAGAAGAATCAAAATCACAAAAAATGCATATATTTCAAAATTTTTTTTCAAAACATGATGAATTTTGTTAAAATAAACGAATGTAGATTTGTTTTTTATACATAAAATTGATAGTTTGCGAGAAAATTAACATTTTGTTATTTATAATGTACGTTATAAACAACTTTTATGAAAAGTAAAAAATCAAAAAATACATTCTCATATACGAAGATTTCAATATTTTTACTTACATTACGTTAAAATATGTACACTAACTTGATTTACGTCTACGTATTTACAAATTTAATATCCATTTGTATTTTAGGTGTACAATATTCATACTATATTAGAAGAACCAAAATCACAAAAAATTCATATATTTCAAAACTTTTTTTTCAAAACAGGATGAATTTTGTTAAAATAAACGAATGTAGATTAGTTTTTTATACATAAAATTGATAGTTTAGGAGAAAATTAACATTTTGTTATTTATAATGTACGTTATAAACAACTTTTATGAAAAGTATAGAAAATCAAAAAATACATTCTCATATACGAAGATTTCAATATTTTTACTTACACTACGTTAAAATATTTACACTAACTTGACTTACGTTTACGTATTTACAAATTTCGTATCCATTTGTATTTTAGGTGTACAATATTCATACTATATCACAAGAGTAAAAATCACAAAAAATTCATATATTTCAAAATTTTTTTTCAAAACATGATGAATTTTGTTAAAATAAACGAATGTAGATTTGTTTTTTATACATAAAATTGATAGTTTAGGAGAAAATTAACATTTTGTTATTTATAATGTACGTTATAAACAACTTTTATGAAAAGTATAAAAAATCAAAAAATACATTCTCATATACGAAGATTTCAATATTTTTACTTACATTACGTTAAAATATGTACACTAACTTGATTTACGTTTACGTATTTACAAATTTCGTATCCATTTGTATTTTAGGTGTACAATATTCATACTATATCACAAGAATCATAATCACAAAAAATTCATATATTTCAAAATTTTTTTTCAAAACTTGATGAATTTTGTTAAAATAAACGAATGTAGAGTAGTTTTTTATACATAAAATTGATAGTTTAAGAGAAAATTAACATTTTGTTATTTATAATGTACGTTATAAACAATTTTTATGAAAAGTATAAAAAATCAAAAAATACATTCTCATATACGAAGATTTCAATATTATTACTTACATTACGTTAAAATATGTACACTAACTTGATTTACGTTTACGTATTTACAAATTTCGTATCCATTTGTATTTTAGGTGTACAATATTCATACTATATCAGAAGAATCAAAATCACAAAAAATTCATATATTTCAAAATTTTTTTTCAAAACCTGATGAATTTTGTTAAAATAAACGAATGTAGATTAGTTTTTTATACATAAAATTGATAGTTTAGGAGAAAATTAACATTTTGTTATTTATAATGTACGTTATAAACAACTTTTATGAAAAGTAAAAAATCAAAAAATACATTCTCATATACGAAGATTTCAATATTTTTACTTACATTACGTTAAAATATGTACACTAACTTGATTTACGTTTACGTATTTACAAATTTCGTATCCATTTGTATTTTAGGTGTACAATATTCATACTATATCAGAAGAATCAAAATCACAAAAAATTCATATATTTCAGAATTTTTTTTCAAAACCTGATGAATTTCGTTAAAATAAACGAATGTAGATTAGTTTTTTATACATAAAATTGATAGTTTAGGAGAAAATTAACATTTTGTTATTTATAATGTACGTTATAAACAACTTTTATGAAAAGTAAAAAATCAAAAAATACATTCTCATATACGAAGATTTCAATATTTTTACTTACATTACGTTAAAATATGTACACTAACTTGATTTACGTTTACGTATTTACAAATTTCGTATCCATTTGTATTTTAGGTGTACAATATTCATACTATATCAGAAGAATCAAAATCACAAAAAATTCATATATTTCAAAATTTTTTTTCAACACATGATGAATTTTGTTAAAATAAACGAATGTAGATTTGTTTTTTATACATAAAATTGATAGTTTAGGAGAAATTTAGCATTTTGTTATTTATAATGTACGTTATAAACAACTTTTATGAAAAGTATAAAAAATCAAAAAATACATTCTCATATACGAAGATTTCAATATTTTTACTTACATTACGTTAAAATATGTACACTAACTTGATTTACGTTTACGTATTTACAAATTTCGTATCCATTTGTATTTTAGGTGTACAATATTCATACTATATCAGAAGAATCAAAATCACAAAAAATGCATATATTTCAAAATTTTTTTTCAAAACATGATGAATTTTGTTAAAATAAACGAATGTAGATTTGTTTTTTATACATAAAATTGATAGTTTACGAGAAAATTAACATTTTGTTATTTATAATGTACGTTATAAACAACTTTTATGAAAAGTAAAAAATCAAAAAATACATTCTCATATACGAAGATTTCAATATTTTTACTTACATTACGTTAAAATATGTACACTAACTTGATTTACGTCTACGTATTTACAAATTTAATATCCATTTGTATTTTAGGTGTACAATATTCATACTATATTAGAAGAACCAAAATCACAAAAAATTCATATATTTCAAAACTTTTTTTTCAAAACAGGATGAATTTTGTTAAAACAAACGAATGTAGATTAGTTTTTTATACATAAAATTGATAGTTAGGAGAAAATTAACATTTTGTTATTTATAATGTACGTTATAAACAACTTTTATGAAAAGTATAGAAAATCAAAAAATACATTCTCATATACGAAGATTTCAATATTTTTACTTACACTACGTTAAAATATTTACACTAACTTGACTTACGTTTACGTATTTACAAATTTCGTATCCATTTGTATTTTAGGTGTACAATATTCATACTATATCACAAGAGTAAAAATCACAAAAAATTCATATATTTCAAAATTTTTTTTCAAAACATGATGAATTTTGTTAAAATAAACGAATGTAGATTTGTTTTTTTATACATAAAATTGATAGTTTACGAGAAAATTAACATTTTGTTATTTATAATGTACGTTATAAACAACTTTTATGAAAAGTAAAAAATCAAAAAATACGTTCTCATATACGAAGATTTCAATATTTTTACTTACATTACGTTAAAATATGTACACTAACTTGATTTACGTCTACGTATTTACAAATTTAATATCCATTTGTATTTTAGGTGTACAATATTCATACTATATTAGAAGAACCAAAATCACAAAAAATTCATATATTTCAAAATTTTTTTTCAAAACATGATGAATTTTGTTAAAATAAACGAATGTAGATTAGTTTTTTATACATAAAATTGATAGTTTAGGAGAAAATTAACATTTTGTTATTTATAATGTACGTTATAAACAACTTGTATGAAAAGTATAAAAAATCAAAAAATACATTCTCATATACGAAGATTTCAATATTTTTACTTACATTACGTTAAAATATGTACGCTAGCTTGATTTAGGTTTACGTATTTACAAATTTAATATCCATTTGTATTTTAGGTGTACAATATTCATACTATATTAGAAGAATCAAAATCACAAAAAATTCATATATTTCAAAATTTTTTTTCAAAACATGATGAATTTTGTTAAAACAAACGAATATAGATTTCCTTTTTATATATAAAATTGATAGTTTTGGAGAAAATTTCTATTTTGTTATTTATAATGTACGTTATAAACTACTTTTATGAAAAGTATAAAAAATCAAAAAATACAATCTCATATACGAAGATTTCAATATTTTTACTTACATTACGTTAAAATATGTACACTAACTTGATTTAGTCTTTTATGTGGGGTAATTTTGACATGATTAATTTACCTCTCTAATGTGTTTAGTTGGAAAAGAGTGACTTATTTAAGTCTTTTATGTGGGGTAATTTTTACATGATCAATTTACCTCTCTAAAGTGTTTAGTTGGAAAAGAGTGACTTATTTAAGTCTTTTATGTGGGGTAATTTTTACATGATCAATTTACCTCTCTAATGTTTTTAGTTGGAAAAAAGTGACTTATTTATGTCTTTTGTGTGGGGTAATTTTCTACTAAGTAATTTAATCTACTTACCTCTGTTGTGTGTTTAGTTGGAAATGTGTAGAATAATTGAGTCTGATAATTTGGTCATTTCTATTGAATGGGGTTATTTTTTCATGTTCATTTTACCTCAATATACCTCAATAAAAGTATTAGTTGAACAATAACGGTAAAGATATTTTTTAATTTAAATAATTATTCTTATTATAATATGTAATTGAAGCGATTACTATAAGAATTTTATCTAATATTATCATTTTCCTATTCTTCCTATACTAATTTCAGTTGATGCTATTCAAATTTTCCCAAAAAATTGCCCAACTAACCCCGGTCTACCCTACTTACCTCTGTAGTGTGTTTAGTTGGAAAAGTGTAGATTAATTGAGTTTGATAATTTGGTCATTTCTATTGAATGGGGTTATTTTTTCATGTTCATTTTACCTCAATATACCTCAATAAAAGTATTAGTTGAACAATAACGGTAAAGATATTTTTTAATTTAAATAATTATTCTTATTATAATATGTAATTGAAGCGATTACTATAAGAATTTTATCTAATATAATCATTTTCCTATTCTTCCTATACTAATTTCAGTTGATGCTATTCAAATTTTCCCAAAAAATTGCCCAACTAACCCCGGTCTACCCTACTTACCTCTGTAGTGTGTTTAGTTGGAAAAGTGTAGATTAATTGAGTTTGATAATTTGGTCATTTCTATTGAATGGGGTTATTTTTTCATGTTCATTTTACCTCAATATACCTCAATAAAAGTATTAGTTGAACAATAACGGTAAAGATATTTTTTAATTTAAATAATTATTCTTATTATAATATGTAATTGAAGCGATTACTATAAGAATTTTATCTAATATTATCATTTTCCTATTCTTCCTATACTAATTTCAGTTGATGCTATTCAAATTTTCCCAAAAAATTGCCCAACTAACCCCGGTCTACCCTACTTACCTCTGTAGTGTGTTTAGTTGGAAAAGTGTAGATTAATTGAGTTTGATAATTTGATCATTTCTATTGAATGGGGTTATTTTTTCATGTTCATTTTACCTCAATATACCTCAATAAAAGTATTAGTTGAACAATAACGGTAAAGATATTTTTTAATTTAAATAATTATTCTTATTATAATATGTAATTGAAGCGATTACTATAAGAATTTTATCTAATATTATCATTTTCCTATTCTTCCTGTACTAATTTCAGTTGATGCTATTAAAATTTTCCCAAAAAATTGCCCAACTGACCCCGATCTACCCTACATTGAACGTGATATGTATATGGATGATTTAATTGTAAGTGTACCTAATATAGTAAATGCAATTAAATTACAATCCCAAATAGTTGAATTTTTTAAAAGTGGTTGTTTCCCTATAGTAAAATGGACGTCAAACTCAATTGATGTTTTATCTAGAATTCCACTTGAAATTCGATCGCCGAACGTCGTAGAATTCGATAAAGGTTACTATAAAGTATTAGGTTTACAATTTACCCCCGTTAACGACTCATTTACTTTTAAAGCACATGAAATGTCTAGTCTTTGTACGAAAAGATCTCTTTTGAGTTTAGTTAGTCGAATATTTGACCCTCTGGGATTTTTGTCCCCACTCACCCTACAAATTAAATTGTTAGTCAAAAAATTGTGGAACTTAAAATCCGACTGAGACGAACCCGCACCAAAAAACATTCAGGTGGTTTGGCAGAAAATTCGAAATGAATTTCATTTGTTAAATCAATTGAAAATTCCGAGACATGTTTTGGTTTTTGAAAATTCATCCTATAGTATCATTGGATTTTCCGATGCTAGCCAAGCGGGCTATGCTTCCGTAATTTATATTAGAGCAGTTGACGTCACCGGTCAAGTAAGTGTAGCATTTCTTTGTGCCCGAGCTCGAGTAGCTCCTATGTCAAAAATTACTTTACCTCGTTTAGAATTATGTGCCGCCACACAGTTAGCCCAATTGATTGTACATATTCGAAATACATATGCCAATAGAAAACCTGTTGATAACATATATGCCTTTTGTGATTCAATGATAACATTGAGTTGGATTAATTCAAAACCCAAAACGTGGAAAACCTTTATTTCTAATCGAATATCCAAAATCCATAATAGTTTGCCCGCGCCCCATTGGTTTTTTGTACCTAGCAAATTAAACATAGCCGATTTGTCCAGTAGGGGGTTGTTACCGTCCGCATTATTGAACCATCAAACTTGGTTTCAAGGCCCAAGTTGGTTGCTTTTGCCACCTACGGAATGGCCTATTAAACCGATTGATGATAAATTTAATAATGACTCCGTTTCTAATGAAATAGTCGTACAAGTTATAGTTCAAGATGTTGCTTCACCCCTTTATCATTTAATAGAATACTTCTCTTCATGAAGTAAGTTACTTCATTCGGTTATTTACGTACTTCGACTTTGTCGAATATTACCCACCAAAGAACAGATAAGTAAATCTGATTTAGTTGAAGCTGAAAAATACTTGATTCGAGCCGTACAACAAAGATACTTCCGAAACGAATATAAACAACTTATCGAAAACAAAATAGTTTCGTCAAATATTCGTCGTTTAAATCCATTTATTAAAGATGGAATAATTCGTGTTGGCGGTCGAATATCTAGAGCCAATATCAATTTTGATCAAAAACATCCAATCTTACTACCAAAAACAGATAAATTTGTTAATTTACTTATTGATTACTACCATAAATTGTATTGCCACACCGGAGCATACTTATTGCAATCCTTACTGTGTCAGCAGTATTGGATTTTATCCGCTAGGGATGTTATTCGCAAGAGAGTCTGGCGCTGCAACGTATGTTTCCGTTTTCGTCCCAAACCTACATACCCAATGATGTCTGATTTACCAATGGAAAGGGTGAATCAGGCTAAAGCTTTTCTGAATACCGGAATAGATTATACAGGAGCTTATCCAATAACTTTAGGTCGTAGAAGAGGAATCAAAAGCCAAAAAGCGTATATATGTATTTTTGTTTGTTTGGCCACTCGAGCCGTTCATATCGAATTGGCCTCAGATTTATCCACTGACGCCTTTTTAGCCGCACTGAAAAGATTCCTCTCTCGACGAGGGAATTGTTCGACCATTTTTTCCGACCAAGCGAAAAACTTTGTGGGAGCGAAAGCCAAATTAGATGAAGTCCATAAATTTGTCCTTAGTCGCGAGTATAAAGATGCCTTTCAAAGAGAACTCAATATCCGCAAAATCGAATGGAAATTCAATCCACCATTATCTCCTCATATGGGGGGTATTTGGGAGGCCAATATCAAAAGTTTGAAATCACATTTAAATAAAGTTATTCGTGATCAGATTCTCACCTACGAAGAGTTGAGCACACTTTTAACCCAAGTCGAAGCTCTACTCAATTCACGACCATTGTGTTATTTAAGCAACGACCCAAATGATTTAAAACCGTTAACCCCGGCGCATTTTATTTGTAGTTCGCCGTTAAACTCGTTTCCCACCACCGATTTAGCTAACGGGTCATATAATAACTTATCTCGTTATAAATTGTTAGACACGATGGTTACTCATTTTTGGAATCGGTGGAGTTTAGAATACCTTTCCACTCTTCAAGTTAGACAAAAATGGAACACACCCAGCAATCCTGCAAAGGTAGGAACAGTAGTCCTTGTCATTCAACCAAATGTTCCCCCGTTACAATGGCCCATGGCCATTATTGAAAAACTTCATCCCGGTCCTGACGGAACTGTTCGCGTTGCGACCATAAAAGCAAAAAATGGGTCCTATCTTAGACCGATTGTAAAATTATGCCCATTACCTAATCAATAATATTTTTTTTTCTTTCTTCCTAAGTCCACTAACGAATTTGAATTCAATGTTATCTTTCTAATTATAATTATATTTTTGTTTCTCTTGAATTAACGTTTAATTTTTCTTTGAAATGATTTAATTTATTTAATTTTGCTATGAATTACATTCATAACGGCCCCGGCCCAAGATGTTTACGCGCCTTTTCATTACCTACCTTTAATTAATTTAACATAAGCGCGCCCTGGCGTTGTTAATTACATTTACTAAAAAACAAAGAAAAAAAAATTTGTTTACCACAAGTTGTGGCAGTTAAAAATTATATATAGTCGTTGTATAACCATTGAATAGAAAGGTTTGTAACCTTTGTGCCGTTTTAATAGAATTTTCGAGTAATTTACCCCGCGATCATTGTTGTGTTAATAATTTTCGAATTTTTTCCAAATTAATTAATTGAAATACCTTTGTGCCTTTGAATTTGTGAATAAAATATTTACTTATTCTGAACGACAGAAGTACAGGAAAGAAGATTCCAGAAAGAAGGTAAACTCCTTTGAACCCAATCCCGACCTAAATTCTGGAATAATTCCAGCACTCACATAACAAAATCAGGTATGTGAATATTTTAATTTCGTAATAATTTACAGTCTGCTATTTATTTATTTATTTATTTTACGAAAGGGAATAAATTGCCATACTACAAACTATTATTTAATAAGTATAACTTATAAAACTAAAACCATGGTTTTAAGAATATTTACAAAATTAACAAAATATTTACAACTTAACAAAAAATATATACAAAGTTAGCAAAAAGATATATACAAAATTAAGAAAAATATATACAATATTAGCAAAAATAAAAATCGTCTATTTTGTAGTGCCCCCACGGGAGAGTTTTGAGTCTGTTGTTGGGTACTATGAACCGTTTATCATCGTCATTTGATAGTGCGGCCTTATTGATTAAATGTGTGTACAGTCGATGTTTTAAGCTGCGGAAAACACTCATTTGTTTATATAACACTGCACTTGAGTCTCTGCTCATCACGCAATTTATATAGTCTTTAACGTCTATTTCGTTTTTCACCACATCTTTTTTAACACCTTTGAGTTTTTTAATTGGGAGCACATCACCGTCTTTCACTATACAGTCGGATTTAGCTTTAACACCGACAAATTGTTTAATTATTGTCCCAGAACACTCATCTTTAAATTTCCCGAGCACTTTTTTGTTTAATTGAGGCAGTCCATAGATGTTATCCGCGGCATAATCACTTGTATCAAAATACTCACTAATTTGCGGCTTAATATCGGCGTAAAAATCGTCCGTTTGTATCTGGTATATAAAACTGTCGGTATCCATGTACAGTAAATCCACTTTGTCGCTGTACTTTGATTTTATATAACCGTAGTGGAAATCGTACATTAAAGTCTTGGATAACTCGAGCACGCTAAATCCTACGTAAATCGGCTTGTCGTATTTCACTTTCAAACGGTCCATTTGTATCGCGACCAGATTTTCATTGATAATCGAACAACTGTGAAAGTTCGGTCTGCTTATCAAATTATTAGCACCCAACTGTTTACGAATGTTCTCCCAATGAGTCACTAGCCGCCCATCAACACGTTTGTCCACATTTTCCATCGTTTTCCCGAAAACACTATTATTTTTCAACTTGAAATAGTCCTTTTCGAAGATATTTGTTGCCTTAGAACGGAGCTCGGTATTCAAATCGATGTATTTCTTCAGCCACGGAGATTGATTAAACTGGAGCGCACGATGTATTTTTTTCAGTTTAAGTCCATATTTTAGACACTGTTTTAAGTTCCGATAATGGATTACATACTTCTTCTTATTGTAAACGTTGGCAAGCAATTTGCTGTCTTTAGATGTGATGTATGGCGGCTTCATCTGCTCCGGACAGAATGGTAGATCTTGATGGTAATCGTGTAGTGTTTTCGGGTACTAGTTGTTGGCGTCCAGATATTCGATGTAGGTCGACGGCTTCGTGGGGTCGTAGTCCGACATGTATTTATTGTTTGCTTCGCTAAAACGACCGCAACACTGTGTTAATCCACCACGCATACCCTTTTTGATGAAGTGAATCATGTCGATGTCCGTTAGTAGCTCCAGCTCCACTTTTGTATATTTCAACATGGCGTCCCAGCTCAAGCCTGGTGCGGTGTAGTATTGGCATGGATCCAATTTGTACGTGTTCAGGCACAGGTTCCGGAAATTTTCAAAGACATCCGCCAGTAACAGCACGTCCGTTTTCAAATACAAGTCCGAATACTGCCCCAAATTTTGGATGTTGAACTCTTCCCATACTCGCTGTGCACGTTGGTATTCTTCATCGCCGATACTGGATAATTTCAAGCTGCTGTGGAATGCCGCCTTTGGTGGTAGAGCGCGTTCATTCAGTCGTTCAACACTGTTGACGTATTCGTATGGGAATATTCCTTTTTGCTTGATTAAATTGAAAAGGCGGTCTTCCGGAAATGCTCGACGAACTTCGGCGAACTGCTCCGGCTTCAAATTCTCAGCAAGTTTGTCTAAACTGCTCGCCATAAATCGGAACGAATCGATAAAACGCAGCTGGATGGTTTTAATTTTAAATTTGTTATTGTCAGATTCTTCATCTTCTTCATCATCTTCGTCATCCAGATCTTCCACTTCTTGATTGGCGTCGACTGGTAAATACTTCGTGAAAGAAATGTAGCGTTCTTTGTTGTTCGGTATGACATCGATTCGTTCCCTGGAGACTCCAAATTCCCGTACGATAAAGTGCGCATCATATCCAGATAAATTATGGAAAACGATCGGGATGAATTTCGGTAGTCTGTAAAGCCGATTACACTGGTTATGTGCGGCACCTCGAAATTCACCCGTTAGATGGTCATGATCCCGCACACGATCCTTGCCCAATTTATCGCCGCATATGGAACAATCTTCGACTAATCCAAATGCTAAATGATCCAGCGCTGTTAATGGTTTCATCGGAATTTCCTTTTGAAGAATTTTGTGTAGTCGTTGGGCATCTTCTTCCAATTTTTCCATAAACACTTTCGCACAGTTCGGTCCGCGGTATGTTTCGAATTTGTTTAATGATTCATCATACGAACACTTGATGTAATATGCGAAGCTGAATGGTTCGTGGATATGCGTGGTGTTCGTAAACGATCCATCTGGATTCGGTACGCATGTGTCGCATGGTTTTAATATTGATTCGAAGTCCGCATAGATGGTAAACGGAACGCGCATCTGCTTGGCATAATTTTGAAATTTCAAAATGCTGCCGTCACCGGGACTTGGTATTACAGTGCGGACTTTGTTGCAGTCTTCTTTAGCATGTTCGAGAAGCCGCTCTTCAGTTCGAAAGAATTGTAAACATCCATCGCATAACCATGCAGTTTCTTTATGTTTCGATAACTGTCGTCCAACGAGCCGGCTCAAGTTCTTTATCCAGCAGTAGTGACTGGTTTCGCCATTTTCAATGTACAGCAAGTTGATATGAATGTTCCGTTTTTCCGTTGTGTAGTGCAGCGGTCCAACAATACTTTTTTCTTCCAGTCCATAAACATTGATGCTGATGTTGTTGAGAGATTCGAACAATTTTATGTTGCTAATTTTGACAGGAAACTCCATATCGTCGAAATTTAAAATTGTTGAATAATGCGGATACGAAGTAACTCGTTGTGGATTACGTTCAGCAGGATGTAAAGCCGATGTTATCGCCCATGCGAAGCAAGCCTGGTCTTCATTTTGAATATTGATAACCGCCCCTTTTCGTTTGATCCATGCTGGAAGCTCGATATACGATGAAGCCCGGAGAGGATTATATTTATTTACGTTGACTTCCAAATATCGGACTTCTAGGAGCGACCAACCGCTGTCCCGTTCTTGGAATTCTTCGCCCTTGCGCACTACCGTTGACACCATGCTTTGATAAATTTCCTCCAGATTGATGGATTCCGAAACAATGGTATTTTTGGTGTTGAACGACTTTACATCCAGTAATAGATTATCTTCTTTATCGAATTTCGCATATAATCCAAATAATTCGAAATTAGTTTTAAATGACGTATGTTTCGCCAGTTCCATTCGCAGCAGCTGAAGCACATTTTTCTTAACTTCATCCAAAAATTCTTCAATGGACTGGAAGTACTCGGAACTCTTCACTCGGTAGCTGATTATTCTGGTTTTGAACGCGCTGTTGATAGTTTCCACATTAACGTTTCCAGTTCCACAGCATAATTTATTTTTATGGGCTGCGCTTCGTAAATGCCCATTGAAAGATAAAATTGGTATATCCACGTCGCATACTTCACAGCGTCTTGTTGCCCAACCTACTTTTGATTTTTTGGATGGACCGCCATTTTGTTCACCGGCTGCGCGCTTTTTCGAAACATGACCGCTACTAGTTGAGGGCTGCTCATGATCAGGTTCGACGCTAGTTGCGGGTTGTCCATGTTTATTAGTCATATGCCGCTCCAGAACACCTTCAACATATTCGCCGCAGTAAGCACACAATGCTGCCGTTGAATGGAATTTTTTCAGATGTTGTCGTAAATTATCCATTCTTGTAAACATGACCCCACACCGACCGCATTTTAAAGATGAGCCATTGCCGCCATGTTTCGTCTTCATATGTCTTGCCAAAGCATCCCGACGGCTGAATCCTGCTGGGCACATTTCGCAGTTGAATAAGGCCATTTTTCCTAAATACACAAAAAAATATTGTATTAGTTTTAAGTTGTTGCATACAAAAATAGAAATTATTATTAAATGTTTCTTACTCACCAATATTGAAAAAATGTAATAAAATTTTAAGAAATTAAACTTTGAAATAAAAAGCTAACTTTAAAAATTCGTAAAATACGATATGATGACACGAAGCACACTGTACTTTATGAAATCAGAAGACGTAATGGTTTTAAAACCGTTTATCACGCGTATTTATATCCTTTTTTCATTGATGACGTCATACAGATGTTAGCAAGTTACAACAAGCTTGATTGCACAATATGATGCAATAATTTTACTGCATTAGCATACACAATGTATACACTTACTTGTTCAAACATGTTGAGCGGTGACGATTTCATATGTAAAAATGTGCGGAATGTGCTGAGTAAGCTATTTTCAAGGTTAATCTTTTGCATTCTAAAAAATCTTTCTTGTAGATATTATTATAACTTTTAAAAATAAAATTATATTTTCAAATATTCATAAAACGTGGTTAAATTTGAGCGAAAAAAATATTTTACATTTTATTCACGGAATTCTCCTAGCCCATCCTGTAAATTCTAAAAATTGTAAAAGAATGTTTTTAAATAGAATTCTTGTAATTTGGAATCATTTCTACCATTAATTAAAATATCATTGGGTCGTGTAATATGAAATGTCGTTTTCTGACCACTTGGTTTATCATCTAATTCAGATAAATATCGACACTTAAGCATTAGAGAAATGTTTGGAAGCAATTATTCTTTAATTTTAAATCGAGAAGAATGTTTTAAAATAACTTAAAAGAATAAAGTATATTAGATACTAGATAGTTTTAAGGTATCTTAAAGAAAGTTTTCAATAAATGTTATCAGCCAATAGTGCGAAATATTTATAATTTGCTTTTTAAAATTTGACTAAAAAACTTATAAATGCTAAAAAATTTAGCGAAAAAATAATTTAAATTTTATGTATGGATTTTTTCTGGTACAACCTGTACATTTTTAAAAAAAATTATAATAATTTTACTTCTAATATCACTTTAGAAAGAAAAATTATATTTTAAAAAAGTTACTAATATGAAATTACGCCTTTAAAAACTTAAGAAAAACTATTAAAAAGAAAAATTTTCTACTGTTAATATTGTTTAAAACTATCTTATGAACAAAATGAAAATTATATTTTTCAAAGTTGCTGAACCAATTTAAAAACGAGATTAAAGAAAATTTTTTGTTTTAATATGTAAAATAGCTAATTAAATTTTTAGAAAAACACTAAAACTGTATTACGTTTATTGAATACCGTACCTAATACCACCTAATACATTACAATACTCTATATCAGCCCAAGTTATGAAAGAACATTAAGCGAGTATATCGTATATGATTACCATGCTTTAGGTAGCTATAAGTAGTACATTTTAAAACGTTAAAAACATGAAATTTTTCTTTTAGGATTCATAAAGCAATCTCAAAAAATTTCTAACGACTGTTAAAATTGATACTACTCAGCGCTACTCTATAAAAAAATCTATAACGATCGTTATATATCGAACTATTGTTTTCGTTACAATCATATAACGAATATTATGAATTTGGTATTCAGTAACCCTTTTCGTTAGATTATACAAATTTGTTATAAAGAAGATACGCATTCGACTACAACACACTGAAATAGAGTTCGATGTATATATATATATATATATATATATATATATATATATATATATATATATATATATATATATATATATATATATATATATCATCTTTGTTTATTATTTATTCAACTTTGTTGAAATGTTTGGCTAAATTTACATTCGCACATGGTTACTGCGGTTATTTACAAAAATTTATATTCGCACATGGTTACTGCGGTTGCTGCTATACAAAAAATTTATTTAAAAAATTACAGTTTGATTCGTTTATTTACTTTATAATAATACCATAGCTACATTAGTAATCTTTATACAAACGAAAAGTTGAAATTTTCGTTCAGACAACGAAGATCATCATAGCTATTTCCGTTTATATTTCCGTTAGCGAATCGCATTTTGATATACTTTTCGTTACAGAACGAATTTTCGGTATGTAACGTTCGTTATGCAGTTAGTGAATAAGCAAGTAAGAAAGAATTAAATGTGTTTTTCCGCTTACCTTCGATTTTTTCCAATAAAACAAACACAGACAACAAAAAAACACGCTAATTTTGTTCTTAATTCACTAGATAAAACTAAGTAAATTGATTTAACTATTGTAATTCACTAAATAAAACTAATTAAACTTTAAAATATAACCAAAAAATGAAAATTCGCGAAAATAAATTTCGCTTTGCACACAATTCACGCGGAAACAAACAAAAATCACATACAAAAACATAAAATTTTTCTTAATTCACTAATTTTAAAGATTATATTAAGACAAAAACTAAATATTAAACTTTAAAATATATAACTAAAAATGAAAATTAGCTTTAAAAAAAATTCAGGAAAATAAATTTGGCTTTTAAACACAATTCATATAGATATAGCGAATACCTGTATTACAATGTAATATTCATATATACATATGTATGAACGTATTGGACTTATAACATTATGTATCCACATTCCAAGATTTATATTTTAGCAAATCAGCATTTCTTATAAGCACAAGGCTAATATTTGATAGACAATTTTATAAAGAATAATTTTTATTAAACTTAATTATAAATTTTTATTCGTACAATAGCATGTGAAAAATTAAATTTTTCGTTTTCAGGGGATATTAAATTTTTTTTGTTTTATAATTATTTACCATAAAACCTAAAAGCTGAATTTCGAGTTTTCGAAATTCGCTAATAATACGATGCATATCAAATATTACTCATATGTATTATTGATTTATACTTAGTTCAAAAATTGTGATTTAGAGACGAGACCTGAATTGAAAAATCGATTTTTTAAAATTTTATTAAACACCAAAACTGTTCAATCTGCTATAATCAATTAGATTGTAAAACATGGTTTAGAGACGGGTATCAACAAAGAATCGATTTTTTAAAATTCTTTATTAAACACCAAAACTGTTTAATCTGCTATAATCAATTAGATTGTAAAACATGGTTTAGAGACGGGTATCAACAAAGAATCGATTTTTTAAATTTTTTATTAAACACCAAATCTGTTTAATCTGCTATAATCAATTAGATTGTAAAACATGGTTTAGAGGTGGGTGTCAACAAAGAATCGATTTTTTAAATTTTTTATTAAACACCAAAACTGTTTAATCTGCTATAATCTATTAGAAATGTAAAACATGGTTTAGAGATGGGTATCAACAAAGAATTGATTTTTTAAATTTTTTATTAAACACCAAACTGTTTAATCTGCTATAATCTATTAGATTGTAAAACATGGTTTAGAGGTGGGTATCAGCAAAGAATCGATTTTTTAAATTTTTTATTAAACACCAAAACTGTTTAATCTGCTATAATCAATTAGATTGTAAAACATGGTTTAGAGACGGGTATCAACAAAGAATCGATTTTTTAAATTTTTATTAAACACCAAAACTGTTTAATCTGCTATAATCAATTAGATTGTAAAACATGGTTTAGAGACGGGTATCAACAAAGAATCGATTTTTTAAATTTTTATTAAACACCAAAACTCTTTAATCTGCTATAATCAATTAGATTGTAAAACATGGTTTAGAGACGGGTATCAACAAAGAATCGATTTTTTAAATTTTTATTAAACACCAAAACTGTTTAATCTGCTATAATCTATTAGAAATGTAAAACATGGTTTAGAGATGGGTATCAACAAAGAATCGATCTGTTAAATTTTTTATTAAACACCAAAACTGTTTAATGTGCTATAATCAATTAGATTGTAAAACATGGTTTAAAGGTGGGTATCAACAAAGAATCGATTTCTTAAATTTTTTATTAAACACCAAATCTGTTTAATCTGCTATAATCAATTAGATTGTAAAACATGGTTTAGAGACGGGTATCAACAAAGAATCGATTTTTTAAATTTTTATTAAACACCAAAACTGTTTAATCTGCTATAATCAATTAGATTGTCAAACATGGTTTAGAGACGGGTATCAACAAAGAATCGATTTTTTAAATTTTTATTAAACACCAAAACTGTTTAATCTGCTATAATCTATTAGAAATGTAAAACATGGTTTAGAGATGGGTATCAACAAAGAATCGATTTTTTAAATTTTTTATTAAACACCAAAACTGTTTAATCTGCTATAATCAATTAGATTGTAAAACATGGTTTAGAGGTGGGTATCAACAAAGAATCGATTTTTTAAATTTTTTATTAAACACCAAAACTGTTTAATCTGCTATAATCAGTTAGATTGTAAAACATGGTTTAGAGACGGGTATCAACAAAGAATCGATTTTTTAAATTTTTATTAAACACCAAAATTGTTTAATCTGCTATAATCAATTAGAAATGTAAAACATAGTTTAGAGGCGGGTATCAACAAAGAATCGATTTTTTAAATTTTTATTAAACACCAAAACTGTTTAATCTGCTATAAACAATTAGAATGTAAAACATGGTTTAGAGACGGGTATCAACAAAAACTCGAGGTAATCATAACATCAACATACACTAGTCCTCGATGCGACCATCATTCCAGAGCAACTTGCGCCATGGAAAATGTCATATCCATATACAAATATTATTTTAAAAACATTTAAACATTTTTATTGTAAAATATTTCTTTTAAATAAATTTATTAAAACAAAAAAAAGTGTTTTTATTTAGAGAAAACCTGTATAAACCCGTTTTCAGATAAAAATATGAAATCATTGGATAAAATTCATTTTTTTTTGCATATTAGACAGAAATCTTCTAATGATGTCAGCTGACAATTTATACAACTTTAAACCTGTTTTCAGATAAAAATATGATAAAATTATGAATCACAATACACAGCTCGCAGTGGTTCAGACTAGCAACGCCATCTTTTCATGGAATTTTGAATCTAGGTACAGAATTCGCGCTGGTTCACACTAGCAAGGCCATCTTTTCATGGTTAGTTTAACTATCAAAAAGGATTTTCAGCACCATCTATTGATAATTTTTCAAATTTACGCATAGGGATCGCTAGTATCCCGACTAGCAACACCATCTAGCTGTGAATTTACAAATCTCAAAAGTGGCTGCGCCATCTATTACGGAATTTTTTAATTCTTAGGTTAAAAAAATGTTGTTAGGTTACACCAAATTTCCTTAGGTTCTCTTAGGTTGGATCAAGTTCCGCTAGGCTAGAAAAAAATTTTGCTCCACCCACCGCCGGAGGCTTCTAGAACCCACATAGGTTACCTACCTCCTGCCGAGGTCGCTCAAAAAGTCGGCAGGTGGGAAGGTGGTGCTGGAAGCCCCCAATCCTTACTACTGTC
>JAPWDM010000102.1:37500-103246 GCA_035578155.1 Brachynemurus nebulosus | reverse complement strand
TAACGTATATGAGATCCTATACCTATACTAATTACTTTAGGAAAATGTACGATCAAAATAAATTGATACAAATATTGACAAATCCAGAGTATAAGTGTATTGATGTAGATGGAAAATGTTTTCCACCCTCACATCCTGTGTATATAAAAATTAGTGAAAAAATGAAAGAAGTGGATTCATATATAAGTCCGAAACATGTATACACAATATTGAATACGGATAGACGCGGTGTATGTACCTCCGTACTAGAATCATTTCAAATATGTAAAAATGTTGAAAATTCTCTGAATGATGCAACTGATAGAAGCTTTCCGGAATACTCATCTGAATCTCGAAATAAATTGGGTGATACTATGATTTTCAAACTTATAATTTCTGAGAAAAATTGGACAAAATAAAGCCTATGGCAAAACAATATAAAAACCGCCGATACTTAAAATTAAAACATGGAGAATGGTCCAACGTATTCGCTATGAAAATATGGGATCAGACAAAAATTCCTTGTGTTTTACTTTCAAAAATGCAACAGTCTTTCCAAGTCCTAACGCCAAATGTTTTGTAAAATTTACCGCTTTATGTAAAGAATGTAAAAGAACATTAAGCGTTCAATTACTTAAAAAACCATACGATGTTCAAGATGCAATGTTTGAGTGTGTTTTGTTAGGATTTAATGATCAAATTAATCATATTAAAAAAAGACAATTAAAAGGTTCTCTTCGGCAAAAAGTAGCTGGCCATTTAATAGATGCAAAAAAACAAGCTACAATTTGGCGTACTGAAGAGGCAAATAGAATTATGGAATTTGGCGATCAAGAGTCATCAACTTTGTTTTCGTCTCGTATCTTACGTAAAGCCAAGCAAACCGAATTGGACAATCGTTTAGGTATCACCGATTTTGATGCAATAGGAAACTTACAAATATATAAATATATTAAAAGACCCGGTTCAATACATGGAATAAGCTTATATCCATTTTATGTTATGTATTTGTCTAAGGATCAAATGATGCTGTATAAAATGATTAATCGTTCGAAAAATGCATATTTTACGAGGGACGCCACAGGCAGTATAGCAAAAAAATTACCAATGCCTGATGGAACAAAATCTGCCCATCTATTTTTGTATCAATACGTGATCGTGCCGGAAGACAAACGTAGTATCCCAGTTTTCCAAATGACTTCCACAAAACAAGATGCATCTCTTTTAACCTATTTTTTGCTTGAAATTCGGAGAGCGGATGCTACAGTGCCATCTGTAATAGTAACCGATTTCAGTCGAGCAATATTGGTCGCTTTAGCGCGCGCATTTGCAGATTGTGCTGACCTTAAAAATTATTTACAACGTTGTTATGAAATCGCGATAAAAAATAAAGAAGTGGCTCTTCCAGCCTCATATTTGAGATTGGATGTTAGCCATATAATAAAAATAATAAGTAATTGGGAATGTTTACGACATTTACCAAATAAAGTACGTCAGTCTTACCTCAGATGTATTGCTCAAGCATACAAGATGCAATCTTTGGTTGAATTACGTTCATTTTTAACATCTTTACTAGTTGTAGCTTTAAGCGAAGACGACTGAGACATGCTTACGGTCTGTAAATAATTGTATTAAAGGTGTGCAAATTGAGGACTTTGATCCTAAAGATGTATCAGAGTTAGATGACTTCAATTCCGAAGATGCTCCGTTATCCTGGCAGAAATGGAGCGATGATTTATATGCCAAAGCTAACACTTTAGCATTACAATCACAAAATGGAAATGTAGTTAATGCATTTTATAATCCTATAGCTGCTAAAAAAATTAAGAATCTAATTCAAGATTTGCCACTGTGGACAGGTGTAATGCGTCCGCATTTTAAAACTGGCACAGAAATATCGACATCTTCTGCAGTCGAATCGATTTTCGATGAGTATAAGACACGATTTTTCAAAGGATGCATTCCAATGAGAGTCGATAAATTTGTGATTAATCATCTTGATTATCTCGACGGCAGATTACGTTTGGATTATGCTGCAAATGCTTTTTCTACACAACAGGAATGCAAAACATCCCCGACAAATATTGGGGCAGATATACATAAATCTGAGAAATATTTCGACTTTTCGAGTAGCTCGCATTTTAATTCAACATCGATTTCTAACATTAATAATAATTTTAATACAAATAGCTCATGCGGTATAAATTCTATTACAAATAATAGTTCTTACGATATTCAAACTTCTTCAAAAGTATCAGATTTGATACAATCCATTTCTGACAATACAGTAAACGATCCATTGAACTTTCAAGAAAACTGGAGGGGTTTAGCAGACAAAGATACTCAAAAATTTAGCAACGTTAAAAAAAATCATATCTGGACAAATGTCCCGAATGGGAAAGTATTGAATCAACAGATGCGGTTTTTATTCCAATAATGAAAAATGGTAATTTATGTCAGCCGGTTAAATTACAAAGAGGAACTGTAATGATACGTAATACGTGTGCTTTTGACGCTCTTTTACATATAAATGCACATTTGATAGCCATGGATGCAGAGTATAAACGTATTGCACAAGATACAGATGACTGTTTTATGCAGTTAGCAACAAAAATTGTTTCTCGTGGAAAAGTTACCAAAAACGAGTACGCTGAAAGAGCATCCTTTCTTCTTAGTTTATCACTATTTCAGCAATCCAAGTATACCAGACATTTCCAATCGTTAGACGCTATGTGTAATGCTGCTCATCTAGTCGAATATACTTTTACTTCAAAGTCAAGTCAAAAAGTCAAAAGTCAAAAAGTCAAAGCAGTTTCGACAAGTAAATTTGCTCAAGAGTGACGTATCAGTGTTTTCACGTCTGTACATTGTTATGCAGTAAAGATCGACCTCCCTTTCAGATGGAGGAAATTTACGTCTCGGGAAAAAGTCAGATCTCCTTGATATCATAGCAACAAACACAAACATTAACACTGATACTCCTCAACTTTTAGACGTGAAGATTTTTGATGGTGCGGCGGTTATTCATTTCCCTCCCACTAACAATGTGGTCACGTTTAACGAGTATGCTGATAGGGTTTTTATACGATAAATAATGCAACAACTAGAAAATGTCAAAAGAGTGGATATTGTATGGGATACATACAAGCCGTGTAGTATTAAACAGTCGACTAGAAATAAAAGAGGTAAGGGTGTTCGTAGAAAAGTTATGGGTAAACACAAACTACCAGCTAATTGGAGGATTTGTCACTGTCATTGAGGTTATGTATGGCGGCTTCGACATCTGCCAGAGATTTGTACATAGATTTTTTAACTTCAAACTGACTATTTGAGAAAAACGAAAATCTGGGGCTGAGGGACAATAAAAAGGTTACTGGCGGAGGGATCTGTATGTGGGTGAGATTGATCAGCCAATCTTCTTGGACGGTAAAATTGTCCAATATTTTATATTTTAAGTTGTTCAGTTTTTTGATGTGCCGTGACTTGATCGTGTCGTCCAACAACGAGTTTTCATTGTAGATAAAGTTGATGATAAGAGAAACTAAGTAGGGAGGGATGAGATTTGATAAAGTATCAACTGTATGGTTTATTTTTTTGTTAAGTTTATATTGTGTTTGGTAGGCCAATTTTGATTCACATTTTAGAATGGTGGTTTGGAAAGAGGACAGAGATTTCTGAAAAGCAGGAAGAGATTGGAGGTGGTCAAATTTTTTAAATTTTAAATTCAGGAAGAAGTTTGTTTTTGCGGCACTGGTTTAAGTATTTGATTTTATTGTTTAGTGTGGTCAATTTTTTAAAATCACGACGAAGGGAATTTATGATAAATTTAGTATTATTGTCAAAAGAACTATTAAGGGACTTGAACTCCATATTGAAAAAATTTTACACTGGGGTTTTGATGACACTGAAAGTACAATTTTTGAGGATATTTTGGAGTAATGGTCATCGAGGAAAACAAAAACGTGTTTTTTTTCCTAAAGGCTACCGGTTTCGACTTGAAACACCACTCTTGATTACGACACCTTCATGGAAGGTTTACAACTTATCTTTTCCAACAGCTTCTTCACCACAAAATTTCACCCAAATACCTTTTTCCACCAAGTGTCTGGTTTCCCTATGGGTGCTGCCATTTCAGTTATTGCTTCCAATATCATCATGGACTTGTTAGTGGATACAGCCCTGGACTCCCTTGATTGCACAGTCCCCTTTTTCTACAAGTATGTGGATGATATTTTTACGGCCGTCCCCTTCGACATGATCGACCACGTCCTTGACGTCTTCAACAGTTTTCACCCAAAATTACAATTTACGATTGAAACTGAAAACAATAACTCTTTAGCCTTTTTGGATACAATTGTCATAAAAAAAGATAGCGTACTCACCACCATGTGGTATAGAAAACCTTACGCGTCCACCAGAACACTTAACTTTCATTCCAGGCACCCCCTTAGCATAAAGAAAAATGTTGCAAACAACCTCATCCGTAGGTCCCTTAAATTGTCACATCCTGTACATCGACCATTGGCCCTGAAAAATGCAAAAAAAATCCTTCTTCACAATAACTATCCACCGTCTCTTATCAACCAAATCATCAAAAACCTTACCCATAGATTATACAACTCTCAAGCCTCCATAGCTCCGGATGTCTCCAAACCCCCGCCTTCTTAATTCTCTATTCGTTATCTGGGCACCCCCTCCACATCCATCTCCAAATCCCTTAAAAAATACCAATTGAATCCTGTTTACAGTTACCCTCATGCACTTAGTAAACTTTATACCAATATGAAACCTCAGATCCCCACCTCCAACCAACAAAATGTGGTATATATGGTGCCGTGCATCGGGTGTGACAATGTTTACATTGGAAACACGAAACAACATCTTAGTGAGCAGATGAAGCAACACAAGAACAACGTTAGACTAGCCAACATGGTGTCGGAACTGGTACGGCATTCTTGGGAAAATGGGCACAACTTCAACTTCGACAACCCCATGGTGCTCCAACGTGAATCGAATTATAAGAAGAGATTCTTCATCGAAAGCTGCTGGATCAATACCGTCCAGCCAAAATTGCAACCTCTACCAGGATGCCATCTCCGTAGATAATACATATACCCGCAATTTTGACAAGATTATACCTGGCACTGTCAAAAGCATCAAATTTTTCCCCAGAGGCCTGAAGAAGACTATAAAAAGTCGAAACCGGTAGCCTTTAGGAAAAAAAAACACATTTTTGTTTTCCTCGATGACCATTACTCCAAAACATCCTCAAAAATTGTACTTTCAGTGTCATCAAAACCCCAATTTAAAATTGGTATTTATAATTTGAAGCTCATTATTTATTTTGTATTTGTAACATGACAATCACTAATTTTGTATTTACATGTTTGTGAAGTTAAAATCAACGAAACTATTCTTGGGCAGTAAGTGAAATTGTTGAACATTACACGGGGACTATTTCATGATACAAACTGTTGTTTGTATCACAAACAGTTCTGGCTTAATGAATAAATATGAGTATACATAATACTGTTCTTTTAGAAGTTGTTCTTTTGCAAACTGTTCTTTTGGAACTGTTTTTCTGAAACTGTTCTTTTACGGAACAGTTCCGAAGAGAACAGTTCTGACACCACTGGGCCACAGTATAAATAAAATATTTTTACTATAGACAATAACGAAACGCACTTTTTATCCCTTTTTGATATAAGTACAAACAATTAAGCATGTCCTATTTTGCTTGTGTGACTGTATGTGTTTATACATGTGAAATTTAGGGTTGATGATGGTCATGTTAAATTATATGAACAACTCTAAAAGTAACTTTTTTTAAAATGAATAGAGCAAACGCGAAATTGAAGACAGTATTCAACACGAGAATTTAGATTGTCACGACCTATTAGTACCAACCACTGTTGAAATCTAAAATATTAACTAAATTGTTATAAAATATTAAAAATTATTATTATTTAATGTATATTTGTTTTTACATAAGCATTCAAATTATAATAATACTTACAAATTCGGATCAAACGACACTCAGAAAAAACTTAAATTGAAATTTTCTTTTGAACGATTTAAACAAAATTTAGCAGCACAAGAGTTATCACCAGACATTTTAAGCCACCATAATAATTAAATATCAGAAATATTTTACAGATCACAAAACACACTAAATTTACAAGAAAATATCAAAAATAACTGATGACAAGCTTTAAATGAAAAAAATTACAGTTAATATTGCACTGCCAACGTTATTAAAAATTTTAAAAAAGTCAGTGAAACAGACAAAATTGAATAATTTACATAATTATCAACTGTAAATTTTCACAAAATAATTTGACCTGCAAATTTATTTTTCTAAATTAAATTTACTTTAGTGATGATATTTTGACTGCATTATTATGCATAATGTTATACATTATTTACATAACATGGATAACCCTTTGGAATTTTTGAATTCCAAACGACACTCTTACGTCATCTCGTTTCGTAACTGTTTGTGAAAAAAACTATTATTTAAACTGTGACTAGGCTATACTTGAGAACGAAATTTTTACTAAAATTAAATATTTTTGACTCTATCAATTATAAAATTTATAAAATAGGAAAAATCAAGTTAATTGGTAATTCTTTGACTTGAAAAAATAGGATTAAAAAGCTGAAGTAGCTTTATAAGAAAAGATTTAGAACTATATTTTCTTCTATAACTGCGTCAAGATTGAATTTTTAATGACGCGTTCATTATATGTATATTTAACGTTCAGTCTAGTGTCTCAAGGAATAAATTTTCCTTAAGATAATATTCATGTTATCATACATTATTTTTAATAACACATTATACCGTACACTATTAATTTAGTTAACCTTAATTAAAATATTAACTAATTATTTAAGTATAGTAAGATGGAGGTGGAGTGAAGTAAACATTTTATATTTTACTTCAGATGTTCACCGTATTCATAATTTAATAAATTTTTTATATGCATACATACTTAGTCGTATATTATGTAACAAAAAGATTACACTGTAATATCACAAAAAATAGCAGCTATAAACCTAGTTGGTAAGTTATGCTAGGATACATATTCACTAAGAGAGGACGACAAGCAACTCAAGAAAGTTATTAAATGTAAGTCGATGTATATACATATTATATACGTACTTACAAAGTTTATGAACAAATCCAATATATGGGAAATTTAAAAAAAATTAAGTTCTTAAATGATAAATATGGTCAATTTAACACAACAGCCCATTATGTTTTACACATTTGATTGACGTACGCATGAAAAATATGTACGTACCTATATTCGTAACAATAGGGTGCGGTGAAATTTTGGATAAACAATTAAATTTACAAAAAAAAATTAATTAATTATTTTCTTACAAAGTTTATTTCAAAATCTTTCACAAAATTTAGAATAACTTCTGTAAAAGAGTAACTAGATAGATGTCCCGTATTGGACACACTGGACAGAAATGTGTCATATTACATTGCTGGTCCCATAATAAAATTATCTCTCGTTGGACACTGTTCGAAATAAAAATTTTAAAAAACAGACCTATATCAAACCTTTTTGACTACATTTAAAAATTTTGTTCATTGTTGATAAGAAAGAAACGGGAAGGTATCATATACAAAAATTCCAGCAATATAAAAAAAAAGTTTCACTCCTGAACTTGAAATGAATAAAAGACGCTAGCTCGTTCAAATTACATAATCATTTATTAACTCTAATTCATTAATTTTTTTGACTTCTCCATTCACATTGGAGCTAATTTTACTTGAATTTTCAAATCTTTTTATCTTTCATTAATAAACAGTAAATCAGTATCAAATATACACCCTAGGTTTATTGTTAAACAGTAAAATATTTTAAAAAAATTTATTTAACACTACGGTCGACACCTAGATTTAAATTTATGAATTAAAAGAGGTATGTATTTGTATGTGGAATTAATCTGTAAATTGCTTCCATGTACTCTTATGATACAGAGAGAGAAAGATAATGAATAAGCGAAAGAACGACAGTGCGATTGGTTCTATATGTACGATGACCATACGTCCTTTATTTAAGAGGACAGTCATTTATCTGGCCGCTCTGACATCTGATTTTATTTATTTTCTAAAAGAGGGGCTTTGTCCTTTATTTTGTAAAATCGAGGCGGTTTAAAATTTTTCTTACGTACGTCATCAGATAAATGTTGCCGCCGTGTCGTGCATTGCTACATAGAGGATTATACGTTATAATTGATGGACATTCGAGTGTAAAAAAATATGTCATAAACAAAAAGATCGACGATGTAGATAAGATCGAGAATAAAACAAGCCCAACCATCAAAGCATTGAGATTTTTGAATATTTTATAATAAAATAAATTGCCTTCAAAAACACTTGTAAAATCTTAGAATTTTTCTATGACTTCCTGGATCTAATGCCCCCATCGAACGAATATTTTTATTGGTAAATAATAAGTGGAAGAATGAAAAAACCGAGCTAAAATAAGGACATTAGAAACATGTATTTCCGTCAAACATAACTTTCAAATGAACTGTTTGGAATTTTATGACTTTTTAAAGCGTGAACCGGCGCTAATGGTCGAATAGCCAACTTTTTTTTTAGATCAACCATAGATCAACCAAATATGATTTGGGAAGGGGTCCCGGTTTGCCGCTCCCCCCCCCCCCTAGATCCGCGGCTGCACGTAACATGGCAGACACGACAAATGTTGTTTATTGCTTTTCTTATGAACATATTCATACATATTCTATACGTGTCTGTGCGGTTACGTTACACTATATATGAATACACTCACGAAAAGCATTAAACAATATTAACCGTGGCTGCCACGATACGTGCCAGTGACTTTCAGTGTCTTTAGATATGATTCAAGCTTTACATTTAATATTCAGTTGCAAAAAATATAATAAATTTCATAAATAATCTTAAATTAAGTTCTTATTCCAAAACAGTATTGTTTTTGGAAATTTTGCGCTGTAATTTCAATTCAAGTAAAAATGACGTTATTTTTGTTTTTAAATTGCTTTTGAAAATAAGATTGAATTAGGTAGTACATAATATTAAGGTTACGTAATTTGAAGTTATGTAAATTCATTATATTTATCATAATTTATTGTTCAACTTCTATAATTAATATTTCTCCGATAGCAGTAACTGAGCTAACGATGAAAAACAAAACTGATTAGGTAATCAACAATACGGATTGGTTTTACCCATTTTGAATTTGTTCAGAAGTGTGTTGCTAAAAATGGTGTTTAGAGCAGAACAAGATACGTTTAATTTAACGACCGACTTCCGCAGCAGAACAAAGGTCTTAATAGTAGTTAAAGTTATTCCCTACCATCCTACATCGAACAATTTCTCGAGGCATTTCCTCACGTAGGTATTGCATAAGACGTTTTTAAAAATCGTAAAATGTTGTCTATTAAAAGATTTGAGACCAAAAATTGTATCTGCAGGAGTAAATCAACAGTTAAATCCACCATTTTAACCCCAAATGTTGCTGAGGATGTTCAGATGCGAATGGAACGAAGTTCTACGAAATTTGTTCCAAAATTATCTGCACAAACAGATAAACTGAATTTCATACAATACATTATTAATAAAATAAATTTCCACAGATTTATCCATCGAAAGTTGCCAAAAAGCATTAAAAAGCAGCTACTTTTGCCTCAATAAGTATTTTTTTCCAAGAAAAGGTGGCGGGGTAAAAAAAATTGTAGAAAATATATCAGATATATTTTTAATAATCTGAAGAACCACTCGATCTTGTGCGGAATACAAATCAAATGTGAAAAAAAAATTAATAACGGGGGAGATATAATTCCCGTCATTTCAATATAATTATAGCAAATCTGACAATAATCCCTGTAGATACAGGTTTTGTATAATAGCTTAGCGTATGTAAGGTGTATATAGGTGTACACCTTGAAAGATGAAAAATAAGTAGTTGGATAAAAGTTGTCATAAAATCGCGATGATCGTGAATAATAAAACAGCATAAAAATAAGTGTTTATAAAGTACAATGAATATCAATAAAAATGATGTGACAGCAAAACACACCTGTTACCAACTAACATAACGGTCTATTTCACTCTTACCCTCTCACTCACATACTCGCTGCCTGCACCCACTTATTGTTCGTTTGTACTTTATTGTACTTGTATTTTCATCTATTTTAATACTGTTTTGTTTGTTTCATTAGGGATTAGTATCACGGAGTATGTGTTGAAAATTTATCATAATTTTAATATTTATTAATATAAATGTATTTGTAATGATCAGTCGAAATGATATCATTTGTTATAATATAAGGAATTGAATAAGTCATTAATGGAAATTTTAATAATTGTAATATTGTAAGTATACATCATAATCTGTTTACATTTAGTAACACCTAATTTTAAGTCAAAATCTTCAATCTCTCTAAAACTAATAACAAGTAGTTTTAAATTCGGATTCACGTATTTCAGTTATTACGAAAGTCGAGTATGAGAAGAATAACAACTGGTTTTTATAAGAATTATGCCGATGGTTTAGCTATTCATTTAATCTAATTATGTAATATTGTAAACGTAATAATTACTGTTTATTTGTTTCGCTTCTTATCCGATCTTGAAATTTTGCTGAAGAGGCATAGAAGGACCTAGGTTTCCTTTTACTCCCGAAAAGTATCGCGACAAAATGTATTTAAAACACTGCTTGCCGCACCTCAACCGATTAAATTCAAACTTTGCGTAGTGATAACTGAGGAGTCATAGAGGGACTAAAAGGTTCTGACTACTTTTTACCATGAGAAAACATTTCATTACTGATATTTAAGACGAAACAAATAAATTACAACAGTTGATTATTAAAAAAGTGAGTGATAGACTTTAAACATTGTACTACTAAAAAAAGGGAATAAGAGAGACGCTTTTCACCTTGGTAAAAGTAAACCATTGTGAATGAGAACTTAATAGATTTGAGTATTACTTTTGGTATTCCACATTTGCTATTAATAAATAAAATACTTTGCAAAAATACCACTTTTATTGTGTTAAACTCTTATGATATATTTCGATCAATATAACCATTTTCCAACAAATATAGATTACATACAAATATATACCTATTTATACTAAACGTAATAAAAGGTAGTAAGGTTTGATGGTAAAATAGTAGGGATAAAAGGAGTGCCAGAAGTAAAATACGAAAACAAGAAGTTCAGATGAGTTGGATACATCTGACAGAAAAACAATTAAAGTACAATTGAGGAGTTTGGTAGAAAAAGGGCGTAAGTCTGAAAATACCGTTTTGAGAAAACATCATTTCAAAGTTTGGGTGCCTAGTATGAAGGTGAAGACTGAAAAACTTATCATTATCGTGTTATACAATTGGTACACAGTAAAAAAATTTGTGTTTTGCGTAAAAAAAGCTAGTGGTTAAAATTTTTGTGTTAAATAACACAACCCTGCGTTAATGTAGCATTTTGTGTTTGTGTTAAATGAAAATATTAACACAAATTTCGATTTAACAGAATAAAAATGTTAACCTGTTTTGTACAACAAAGAAGTAACATAATATTTGTGTAGAGCAAAAGAATGTTATAAGTACGTAAATTAGATTAGAATCTACCAAAATATATATATAATAAAAAAGATGAGAGTAATTCTTATTATTAAACAAAACCGAAAAATTATAAGTTTTTTCAGTTATTGACGAATATAGTTTTATTAAACTTTTAAAAATGAAACAATTTTCTTACATTTTAAGGTTATTTTGTTACAGATTCAGTTACAAAAAATCATGTAAGCTTACTTACATGTAAAATTGTATATTATATAATACAATCTCAAAAAAGCTTCATTTGTTTCGGAATAACTGATTTAAAGTAGCTTTACTCACAGTTAGGATAATTTTACACGATTGAAATTGGAGGGCATAGTCAAAGGAGGTCAAAAATAAATTAATGAATACATGTTTCAACACTTTTTGAAAATTATCCTGTAAAGATTAAAAAGGGATTAAACGCAACAAAAAATGGGGAAGTGGTCAAAGTTTACATTTTTAACGCCTACTATTCTAACGTCTCCAACAATGAGTCACTTACTTTAGGAAATGTTCAAATATAATGCTTATAGGGGATGTAGGCGTAGGGATTTAAATTTTCCAATAGGAATAGAGAGGATACTTATTTAGAGTAAAGTCTACAAAATATTAGGTATTTTATTTTAATAATAAATAAAATTTGAGTATTTTAAGTCAACATACTTTTTTTACTTCTATACCAAATTCGTTGACACCTTCTTAATAGGCTTACTTTAGATTTTTAATCTTGAAGAAATAAGCAATTAGTTTTTGAAAATTTTCAATTGCTCCTAGATAACTAGCTAAAGGGAGAAATTAAAAATAAAGAGGATTGATGAGTGAGCTTACCAATAAATAAAGCCTATCATTTCAGCTTGATAAGAAAATAGGGGCCTTTACTAAATTATGAAATTCACGCTTGCGAAGCCGCGGGTAACAGCTTGTTTTTTCTAAAATGGCTGAGCAACCAACTTTTTTTAGACCATTTGATGTAGACCGACTTAGTATGATTTTGGCGCCCCCTGAAACTGATGCCCGGGGCAGGGGCCCCAGTTTGCTCCCCCTTAGATCCGGCCCCCTGTGTCACCCTCATTATTTATTTTATTTTTTTATTAACAAGATCATCAGCATGCAAATGTCATTAATAAAATAAATGGTTTATTAACAATATTCTATACCAAGACTTCTTAAACTATGGGTTGGAACCCCGTTTGGGGTCGCTTAGCGAAATCTTGGGGTCATAGCGAAAAATTGTTTATATGTAGGTATATATATTGTTATCTAATCAATAAATCTTCACAAAATACTTATATATCTCTATTTGGGGTCGCGAATGACAAAAGTTTAAGAAGCCCTGTCCTATACGATGGAATATGTGAAATAAAATTTTCATCCCCACTTTTCAATATGAAAAAGTAAAAGAAACTTTCCCACTTTTAGAAATTGATACTTGTGAGGGCCTTACATCCCCTACTTAGGGAAAAGTTAGCTACTGCTAAGATTGATCCGTGAAAAACCGTCCGGTAACTTTATTTTTCTAACTTTAGCGAATATTTCCCCAAATTTTGAATTTTCTAAAATAGCTTAGGCTCAAATTTTCAATATTCAAATTTTCAAATCCTCAAAAATTGTAGGAAAGCTTTCTTTGCATTAAGTCAAATTCTTTAAGCGTTTTGATACACTATTAAAAAGCCAACTCCCCATTAGTTGGGAGCTACATTATCTTTATAAATAATGTGAAAATCGAATATTCATATTCTAAGGAATGTGTTGTAAACGTTTCAATACTTATTTAACTTAAACTACAACAAATATGACTAAAAATGGTTGAAGCTGACATGTCAAACTTCGGTGAAAACCTTGCAAATATCAAACCTTTGGATAAATTCTTCAGTAAGATACTTCAGATAATTGATATCTATACTCTACTACGTGGTATCTTTTCGCTTTTTTTTTTTATAAAAAAATAGTTTTTTTAAATATCTATTTCACCATTGTAAAGACCGAACTCATATTTCTTCTTTATTAGTGTAATTCTGCCTTTATCTAAAATAATTTAAACCAAACGTATCTTAAACCCTTAAGAGCATATAAACAGACCCAAAAAGACAAAGTGAAAATACTCTACATGAACATATACCGGAAATATAAATGCGCGTATAATACTTAATGTGTGCAAAAACTGCCACCAGCTTTTCCAACACTTCCACCATAATAGCTTTGTATTCAATTCAGGTTAAATTTATAGTATTTTCTCACACTGTTTTCTCTCATGGTCGGTCAGTTTTAAAGCAACCAATAATAATAGAATCATCAATACCTATAAATAAAATAGAAGGGTCTGTCTGTGATTTTCGAATTTTTAAGTATTAGTATGTTTTTCGGTTAGCAAATTCGACATATATCTCAAATATACCTTTAAAAAATTTTTGTCTGTCTGTCTGTCTGTCTGTTTGTACGAACCGATTTAACTCGAAAACTATTAAAGTTATTGAGTCGAAATTTACAGGGAATATAGATATTAACCTCCCGATTAATCTTAGTCACATTTTAATGTGATCTCCCAAATGGTTATGTACAGGATGATTCAAATAGAACCTTCATCAAAAGTTTATGATTTTCTAAATAAAGTAGATTTTTGAAAATTTGGTTGTAGGTGTTTTCAGTTATGAAGATTTTAATTAAAATATTTTTAACTTGGTGCCATTTCTGGATATACCGGAAGTTGACACCAAATTTGTTATTTGAAATGTTTTTGACAGTAAATTTCAATTCGCTGGAAATTGTTGCTAATAATCTATGTGACAGTGACATTTCAGCTTTTTGACTTGATACAGTGTGGTCACATAAAGCACTCTTTTTAATATTTTTTATTTATTGTGCAAATCTTTTTGTTTTCAAATGAATCACCTATACCTTTTATCATAATTATGTAGAAAAATGTAAAGTCTATCTATTACTATAAGATATTCTTATACCTAAACCTGATATTTTGGAAGTTACATAGAATTTATATAATAATATGATCAGTTAGGTTTACTATGGGCACGGCTGACACAAAAACCACGGGACAGATTTCAGTGAAACTTTATAAATTTATTCTTTAGACGCTTCACCATCTCAACATCGACAACATTTTCAGTCAAAATTATCATAATATTCTTTATGGGGGTTGATATATTCAAGACAAAAATTGATATATCAAAAATACTCCTTTAACAATAAACAGAAACAAAAGAAAGAAAAACAAAAGATTACCTAAGTACAATAAAAATAATACTTAAAAATTTAAAAGTTAACTTCAAAACTATTTTACTAAAATTTCACTTTAGAAAAGAATAGTAGTAAAGTTTAATTATGGAGGAACTGAACATAATTTTAAAAAGTCCACCAGGGTTCTAAGATCCTGAAAAGGATCTAAAGTTGAATTAATTTTAAAACCATCAATATGGGAATCCATGGAAAGATCTCAGAGTGTGAAAAGTAGATTTAATTAATGGTTACTTCCGAGTCGTTTGGCGAGCGGAGCGAAGCATTACATGTAATTAACCTTTTATTGAATTTAGAACTGTTTGGCGAGTGAAGCGAAGCATTTTAAAGAACTGATTTGAAACTAAATTTGTCCGATTTGTTTCGGAGTAATTGATTTAAAGTAGCTTTACTCACATTTAAGATAATTTTACACGCATGAAACTGGAGGGCATAGTCAGAGGAGGTCAAAAATAAATTAATGAAAAGATGATTTATCACTTTTTGAAAATTAACCCTGTAAAGAGTAAAATAGGGAACAAACGCAAAAAAATGAGGGAGAGGTCAAACTTTACATTTTAAACTTCTACTGTTCTAGCGTCTCCAACAATGAGTCAGTTACTTTAGGAAATGTCCATATATAATGCAAACAGACTTATAGGGAATGTAGGGATTTAAATTTTCCAATAGAAATAGGGAGGATACTTATTTAGAGTAAAGTTTACAAAATATTAGGTATTTTAAAAATATGTAATATTTGATTATTTAAAATCAATATACTTTTTTTACTTCTATACAAAATTCATTGACACCTTCTTAATAGGCTTACTTTAGAATTTTAATCTATATGCTTGAAGAAATGACCAATTAGTTTTTGAAAATTTTCAATTGTTCCTAGATAACTAGCCAAAGGGAGAAATTAAAAATATAGAGGATTGATGAGTGAGCTTACCAATAAATAAAGCCTATCATTTCAGCTTATGATAAGAAAATAGGGGAAAAATATTTTAGCAAACAACCTAAAAAGAATAACCTTTACTAAGTTACGAAATTCACGCTTGCGAAGCTGCGGGTGACAACTATATAAAATATATTTTCTCTCTAAAGGAGCACATTATACAAAAATTTCCTCTCCATAACGTACTCTTAAAAAATCTGGCTTATTTTAATTTAAAAAATGAGACAGAGCTGTCAGTATAACACATACATACATATTGAATAACTAACTATGCCTTGTTTATTTTGTTTAGAATATGAACACTATATTTCCCTCTCTGTTTTACAGGATAGTAAAAATGTGCAAAACAGAGAATGAAATATGGTGTTCATATTCCAAACAAAATAAACAAGGTATAGCACATGTTTTATCTAGAAAAGAATTGCTAAAACGATGAAGCATTTATTGAAAAAAATTCAGCAAATTATTTCTCAAGAGCTAGTTCACTTAGAACAATGTTTTAAAAGCTTGTCTTATGCAATTTTTTACCATCTTTTCGATTGTGTAAAAAAAAATTAAAAAAATTTTTGACTTCTGGCCAAATTTTACAAAAAAACCACTAAAAATGGCGAAAAATCGCCAAAAAACCTACTTCTGAGCATCCAACGCGTCTGGCTAACGAACTTAGCCCAGCGAATCCGGATTCAAGCTCGCATACCAAATTTCATAAGCATTAAACGTTTCGTTCGAAAGTTATCGCGTACACACACACACACATGTATATATACATATATATATATATATATATATATATATATATATATATATATATATATTTATATATATATATATATATATATATATATATATATATATATATATATATATATATAAATTTTAGTGAAGTAGATTTTCGGGTTCCAGAGGCTCTAAAACAAATTTCTACCATAGTCCCGGACTTAGGTCTTACTATAAGAGCTGCTGTAATAACTGAATTTCCAGAATGGAAATTTGCTAAAAGAGAAAATAAAACAGAATTTTAAATATCGGTATCACTTAAATGTACCATCAGTTGGGGCGAATCCGGACGGTTTTTTCAGTCTTTTGGCAATAAATTGTTTAGAGTTAAACGAAGAAATTTAAAAAAAATAATTTAAATGCTTTAGTATCACGAGCATATAGGATAGTAATAAAAATATCAAAATTGATACTGCAACATTTTTTTTTTTTTTTTTGGTTATATACTGCCCGGATTCGCCTCTATGTGTGCGGCGAATCCGGACAGTGCTTTTTTTGCAATATAAATCACATTCAGTCATGCATATAAGTGAAATCGGATATAAGAAGATAGCTGAATTTTCAATTTGGAAATTCGCTAAGATAAATATCTGCATCAGCGAATGACTTTTGATGGGTGGAATAAAACATTTTGGATTTAAGTGAATTTTATTTCGATTTGCCTATGAGTCTATCATGCAAGGTCGATTTGGGAACATGGAAATATTCAGAAACTTGTCTGAGCGATTTTTATTTATTTTTAATATCGGAAAGCAGAGGCGCAGGGACTTCATATCAATAGGGCCTCCAACAAAAACTTAAGTAACCAAATTTTTTGATAACGCAGTTCTCCGATAACAGTAGAAAATTTGATTTTCAAACAACTAAAAATTTTACCTTTTAATATAAATAAAATAAATTGAAGGAAAATTTACGAAATTTTATGAGAATTCCAGGTAATTCTAGGGGGTTCGCATCCCTTGGACCCCCCCCCCCCCTATCGGTTGTTGCGTCCCTGTCGAAAAGTGCCGATTTTAATATTATATAGATCAGAGTTCATGTAGTTTATACCCATCTTTATATTGACCAACCATGGCGTACAGAATCGTCTCACCTATAGACAATTTTTGGTTAATTTATCAAAAAAAAAAAAAAAAAAAATTAAGCACAATAAAACTTTCATCTATTGTACATACTGTGTGAGTTTTTCGGGGGTTGCCATTCGATTTATTCCTAAAATATGCATCTAATCGAAAAAAAAGTTTATAAAAAAAATATTCAAAATAGAGGGGGCCGTTCACGAAAAATTGTTCCAGACTTCTAGGACTTACGGTTTTTTTGGAATAGAAAAAAAATTTTTTTTTTTCAAATGATAACATATGTTGAGATGTTTTTTTAGAAATTAGTTTATTACTTCAAACTACCAATTATGCTAAAATTTTCATTATTTTATTTCAAATTTTTGAGAAATTGCATTTTTAAGTTTTAATTTTCAAAACCCGTAGTCAAGTTTGTTTAAGCGAACGCAAAAAATACGATTTATTTTGAATTTATACTAAAAAAAATACGAAATAAGTTGTAATGGTATATTCACATTAGCCTCTTAGAGTAACAGAAAATTTATTAATTAAATACATTAATTATATCAATATAATTTGTAGTTTTTCCTCAAATACTCAACTTAATATTTATTAAATAGGTTATCAAATTACAAATGTTGTTTTAATATTTAATTGTACACCATATTAAAGAAGTCAAAATTTATTACATGTGAAAATGTCATTATTAAAAATCTCTGAAAGTAAATTATAGATGGCATATCTGGATAGTATCGTAGAGCTGTCATAAATAATATGACAGCTCTTCTTTAAATTTAAATTGTTGAATTTTTAAACTCTTTTTTAAAAAAAAAATAAAAAATTGTCCAAAAAAATATTTTTAATATAAAAATTTTCAAGATTGCGGAATGTATTTTAAAAATATTCATAACCTTGATTTTCCAATAATCTGACCAGACGATCTGATCACGTTTGGAACATATTTTAATGATGTACGGGATACACTTGAGGTGCTCTCGGAATATTTCATAAAAAGTCACCTGACAATTAACTTAAGCAAATCGAAAATAGTAATTTTTCATAAATCACCAAAATTAAAAGAACATGGGAAATTTACGCTAAATAATGTGTAAATTGAAAAAGTTAAAACGTATACATATCTAGGTGTACCATTTTCTGCATCGGGTAGTTTTAAAAATTGTTGCGACCATTTTATTTCAAAAGCACGAATAGCAGCGGGAAAATCAAAATCGATACTGTCAATCTCAAAATCAAACTATTGGGAAACCAAGAAAACCCTTTTCGACTCCATAGTTCGATCGACATTGCTGTATGCTTGTGAAATATGGGCGGTAAAATATGTACAAGTACTGAAAAAAGTACAACCACAGTACTGGAAAAATCTACTACAATTATCAATGACGACACCTGATTATGTAGTGAGGTCGGAGATGAACTGTAAAACAAATGTTGACTCAACTTGGTTACGAGGATTTGTGGGAAGCGCAGGACATGTTCAAAACAAAAAGAATGCTGACCGAAATTATTCAAAAATATGAAAACTCATTAAAAGACGCCGATCTAAACCACTTGAAGCAGTCTACTTATACCCCAATGTACAGACGCCTGATACACGAAGGAAATGGGAATAACTATCTTCACCTCAAGGCTAATTTTTCCAAAATAAGACTTGTTAGTCAGTTACGAATGTCAAATAAAATGTGTACAAAAATTTACTTCAAAGGCTGTAAACTGACTCTGAAAGATGAAGAAATTTGTTAACAGTGTAACGAAGTTAACGATCTTACGTACTTTATTTTCAAATGTAAAAAGTATCCTTTTAAAAAGCAAATGTACTTGAATAAGCATATGAGTGCTGGAGGTGATCCCATGACGGCGTTATTAACCATAAGAGGGCTGGAGCAGCTGAACGACGTATTTTTATATGCGATATAGGGGCTCTTGAGCACTGAGCTAGTATTTACCACTTAATGTGTCACAATCGCTAACAATGCTCTGTTAAAAACTTTCACTATATTTTGATCAATCATGTAGCAGTAGATAGTCTTTCTTCTTTTTATTGTTAACGCTATTGGTCTGTTGTTGATTTGTTTGTTAATAAGATTATTATAATAGATTATTATACTTGTTAGTGTATATTATGTATGTTTCTGTTTATTATAATTTTTGTAAATAAACTATATTTACGTCAGTTGACAAGTTTTTGCCGACAAAATTTCATCAAAAATCAAATTGACATTTTAAATAAATTTCACATGTGTTGTTTCTGCAGGAAATTTACGATTGTGGTCACATTAGCCTCACTCATTTTCATAGTCAATACAATACAAGTGATTCACACGTGTTGTTTCTGTTCTAAAGGCAAACTTAAAGATTAGATTTCAACGGGTTGGGTTAATGTTATGTGTGTTTTTTCTGCACCAAACGATGCGTCTTGGTAAACTATATACAAATCCACCTCTAATTGAAAATAGCTGAAATTGTTACATGTGTTGTTTCTGAAATAACTGATTCAATTAATGGTACAACAATCCGAAGATGAAGAAAAAATTAAAAGTGCTCCTAAAATTGAGTAACTAAGTACTGTGTCAAAAAATTGATTGAAGTTTTATTCTTAAGTTAACGAAATTATAAAAATAAATTTTTTCCAGTCTTCTGGTAAAATTCCCTGACTTTTACAGAAAGTTTAGAATTCCTTCACATTTCCAGGTTTTCCAGGAATGGCCACCATACTATGCCGTTTCCAGATGACACAACAGAATTAAGTTTGAAAACAGTTTCAACACAAACAGTTTATAAAGACAATTGACTTTCGATTGAAAAATTAAGAGGTGATAAACATAGGCTATTCATTATTACACAGGTATGGAAAACTATGAAAAATTTGAGCTTGTTTTTTATACTTTAATATCCATGTGTTATAACATGAAATATAGAGAATGTACAGTTCTATCAGCGGCGGATTTACCTTAAGGGCCGCTCTAGGCTCAGTGAAAAATCCCGCCCCTGAAAAGGTAAAAAAAAATTTTGCCGCCCTTTTTGCCAAATTTGCCGCCCCTAAAAGTGGTCTTCCTTCTTAAAAAACGTAAGTGACGAGCAAAAAAAAAAAACAAATTCTACATTTTGTCAAATTATTAAAATAAATATGGAATGTAAATTCAAATTACTGTTTTATTAAAAAATCATAATTTCTGTTAATTGTTATACAATTTTACAATAAAATAATTTTCTGTTTATCAGGGCTGGGAGCTATTTAAAATGATTTCATTTTAAATATGTATTTAAAATACAAAATGACATTTTCCATTTTCTATTTTCTATTTTAAACATGTTCGGTCAAACCATTTTCCACTTTGTATTTAAAAAGAAAATTTGAATCCATTTTGCATTTAAAATGAAAATGCATGTATACTCAAATTTATGTGCATAAATTATAGAACTCGAACAGAATGATCTGAAGTCTAACAAATTGTAAATTAAATGTAAGTTTATTTAATTGATTCAAATTTTTTATAACTGGAGTTGCAAAGTCACGGGAGTTAAATTTATTACTAGAGTTGTAGTTCTCTTAAGTCAAACTTTTCTGACTCAAGTTGAGTACTATTATCTTTAAGACACGGCGATAAAAAATGTTTTGTATTACAAGTAGATAATTTTCATAATTTAGAAGTCGCAGTTGTAGCGTAGTCAAGGTTTGAATATGTCAAGGCTGAATTAAATTTTACAATATTTTAAAGTAACAATATTTCAAGAGTTAAATTTCGTTTTCATATCATGTAAACTTTACAAAATTTTCTCAAAAGACCGTCTTTATTTAATTTTAGTACGTTTGAAATTTTCTTAACTTTTTTTTTAACATTGATAAAAAATTTATAGAATTTAAAGTAAGAAAAGCATTTGGAATTTTATAATCCATTTTAAATAGCTATTTTCCATTTTCTGTTTTAAATATGTTCAGCAAAACCATTTTGAATTTTGTATTTTAAATGCATTTTTGAAACCATTTTCCATTTTCTATTTTAATTACTATGAACCATTTGTCCCAGCCCTGCTAGTAGTTACGTATAACCAGTGGTAAATTTACACTACGGGCACGTGGAGCAGAGGCCACGGGTGGTAAATTTTTAGGGGTAGTTTCCTCGCGTTAACTTTTCTATTTCTTGAATTTTTTCCACAGAAGTACCATGCTCCGGCAATTTTATATTAACTTCATACTGTACCTGTTTCACTAAAGCTTTACAGAATCCTATGAAACAAAAATTTTCGTTACTTACATTGTAAGTAATTATTTTGAAATTGTGGAAATACCCTTACCTTTTAAAATAACAATGAATAGGAACATATTAGAGGTTATGTCATTTCGAAAACTTCCATGAAACTGAATTAAATATGAGAATAAAATCGTTATTCTATCTTCAGTAAACACAATAATAAGTTATTAGAAATACTCCAATAAAGTACCTAAAACTGAATTACATAAATTATCGAAATATTGTAAATTTAAAAAAAAAATTGCTTAAAACAAGGTCAGTTTTTTTAACATTTAATGACGTTCTTAATTCATTTTTTTAATTAGTTACATTCCAGGTTGATACATTTTAGTTGTAAATCAATATAAACACAAAATATTGAATAAAAATTAATAAAATTTTGGTATTTAAACAGCTGACAGCTGACATTAGTCATTTGTGTTGTATACGGTAAAGCCATCTACAGCCATCTATGTAGCATAAATACAATTACTGTTTAGCTGCACAATTATTTAACGTAAATAACGATCGCTGTTTGAATAAAGCATTCTTAAATTCCACAAAATTAACTTAAATAAATCACTTTTAAGCGCAAAAGTTGCAAAATTTGAAAAAAAATTAAGATAAAATTTTTGTTTTGTTTTTTATTTCTGTTGCTTTATTGAATAATTTTTATCAATAAATAAATATACGAGTACTATTCCATTTGAAAAAAAGGTAATTATGCATCATAGCTCGAAAACCATAAGAGCTATAAAGCTCCTGATTATCGCAAATGGTTGCCCCCGTCGATCTCTACAACGCTTATTTGAACAATTTTTCGATTAAATCAACGGTTTGGCTGTAATAAAAATGGCAACTCCCGAAAAACTCACACAGTATATTGTCAACAAAACACCAAACATTTTGTTGCCATTCCCTACCTTATATACATAACTGTTTTTTTTTTTTTTTTTTTGTACAGCAGTTTCTTTATAAGATTTCAAAACGTGCGTTATATTTAGCAATTATTAAAGACGTGCCTGTAAAATAACAAAATATAAAGATGTCACGTTCACCCCTTTTCTTCGATTACTAACTAATAACTAACAAAATTCAGTAGCATAGATTGATCCATGACCTTGTGCGATCATAATACTGAGGATAAAAATGTTATGTCAGAATTATGTTTATAAATGTCTATTTCTTCTAAAATAGTTAGTCTAGGTCCTTTGTTTGTTTCGTGTAATATGTAAGACTGTAATATTTCTCTCCAGTATGTGTCCTGTGTCAACTAAGTACCTGGTAAAAGCAAAGTCACGATTTCTTTATTAACTAGTAATATACTAAATAATAAGTTAAAAAATTCTTTAAAACAATCGGAATTAATCAATACAGTCTCTCTCTCGCTCTCCCTCTCTCTCTCTCGATTTATATATATATATATATATATATATATATATATATATATATATATATATATATATATATATATATATATATATATATATATAGAGAGAGAGAGAGAGAGAGAGAGAGAGAGAGAGATCCAGCTAATTAATTAAAGCTACTACAACTACCGTTTTACGGATGTTGGACCCAGCATTATTATTGTTGATATTTTCAGGTCGCACAAACAATTTAAATTTAGAAATGGCGAGGTTGTTATATAAAATCAAAGATACTTTATTAAGGTAGTTACCGTGTGACATGCTAGTAGAAAATATTGCAAACCAAACTTACTTTATGTCATTACTGTATGTATTAATGGATAGATGTTGATGCATACAATTTTTCATACGAACGTGTAGGCATACATTCAAACATAGTCTGTGCAGACACACTAATACTATCAAAGTTTTTTATAATAAATGCTTTGACATCGTTGTTAATTTACTCAACAAACATATTAAGTGGTATGCATATGCGTTTGGACGCTTTATTTTTTCACCTGTACAAGATAGGCAGGTGCTATTCCGGACTTTTTTGTAGAGAATTCAGTTCTGCAGAAATTTGTTTTGAGGTCCCTAGAAACCGAAAATAATATTCACTAAAATTTATATATATATATATATATATATATATATAATATAATATATAATATATATTTTCTCGCTACCTTTTAATATGTGTAGGGCCCTCCTATGAAAGTTAAGAGCTCAAATTTGGTAAATGGGGCTCATTCCGACGCACAACAATACTATCAAAGTGGGGCCAAATTTTGGGCAAATATATATATATATATATATATATATATATATATATATATATATATATATATATATATATATATATATATATATATATATATATATATATATCAGACATTTTTTTCTACATATTCGTGTTCTACGGGTCCGAAAACGGATAGCGCCCCTACTCTCGCCTCTCGCCGTTCTTGTCGTATAGACTGTATAAGTCTAATTTTTTCAAGGAAAAATTCGGCTAATTATGTTTGTCAATTTCACATGACAAATGTTGTAAATTTACCAACATTCCTATTGAAAGTTATTTGTAAAATTGCGTGTTAGACATGCATTAAATCAGAATTTCATAGTTCAGTAGCTACAATTTTTCACAGTTATGGGGATAAAATATTTTTTGCTTTTATCATGATAATATAATGCAGAAGTAAAGTTTTTGTGACTGCTTGTGTGTTAGTTTTGACTAATCTCGAGAACTATTCAACCGACTTCAAAAATTCTTTCACTGGAAGATAGATGATACCTTATGTTCTAAAATAGACTACATTTGAAAGGTGAAAATTGTCTCGCAAGACCTTAGGGCCTCAAATAGAACCGAAATAAAACAGCTGGACGAATTTGGCAAAATTTCACACAAATAGTATTGAGATCCTAACAAAAATTAAGGAAAGATAAAAGTTGACTTCTAGGATTCTGGGGACCCAAAAAACGCCTAAAATAAACGGCTGGACTAATCTTAACAAAATTTTGTTCAAATATTATTTAGACTTCGAAACAAATTAAGGCGAGTTAAAAATTGTTATCCAGAGCTCTGTGATCTTAAAGAGAGTCTAGAATTGAAGTGTTCCTAAAACTCTTAATATCGACGGAAAAGTCTCAAGGTATGAAAATTAGATAAATTATTGAAAACAAATATGATAGACACTATAAAGAATTGATTTTGTACAAAATTTCAGAATATCAAATTTAAAAGTAACTTGCGATCAAAATTGTCCAGTGTCATCAAATAAGACTCAAATTAAAAAGCTGAAAGGATATTAACAAAATTGGGCTTAAATACTATTTGGACGCGCCGTTTTGGTTCATTTGAATACGTAACCAGCCGTGCGTCTTTCATGGCTCCTTCAAGCAGTGGTATGAGTGTTACCCTCTGCTTATCACACCACTAGTTAGTAACCGACCACCTACCATGGGGGTCGGTACTCGCGATATGTTACTTCAACAATTTCCGTTGTTGACGTACAGATGTCGCCAATTTTACTATTTTTTGATTTATTTTAATCATTATATAACCGTGAAATGTTTTTGGTGAATTTCTCGAGTTCTAACCGGTTAAAACTTTCGCTCGTCTCTTATACTAGAGTGACAGGAATTTTCGACGATGCAACACGTAATATATAGTAGATTTAACCGGTGCGGTACAACAATCATAGTAGTAGCTTAATCGTTCAACAATATAATAATAGTACATAGTAGATTTAACCCTGGAAATCCGTTTAATTACATCGCAATAGTGTTATCATCAAAAGTTAGCATAAACCACATTATAATTTTGTTCTCGTGAAAAAATTAAAATTTAAGTGGACTTAATTCAACGTGTTTACTTCGCCAAATTGTACAACAACAAGTTGGTTCAAGTTTGATCACGGAATAACATAGCAGATATCAACCTTCAACTCGTTCAGGAAACGTGAAATTGGTAATCCCTATTTCCTTTATCCTTATTTTTTCCCACCAATAGTCACTAATAGGATTCAATAAATCATAATCGGTAAGTCGATCGATTTTAATTTTTTATTATCAATTTTCTTCTAAATAATACATTTGAGATTACAGTCCATTAAGAATAGTTCGCGTCTTATAGAATAGAACCGGCTAGTCGTAGAAACTCAATAAAATCCTCCACTATTGAAATTGCGAAAAAGAATGAAAGTGAGGTTAAAATTATCTTTCAGGGCCTTTGCCCCTCAAGAAGGCCCAAAAATAGAAATAATCTTAAAACTATTGATACGGGTATTCATACACAAAAGTCTTAAGGTACGAAAATTGATCTTAAAGGGCCATGCTATTGAAATATAAAGATGGTTGCTTTAGAGTCGTTTAGTGAGCGGAGTCAAGCATATTTGTAAATAACTGAATTTGTATACAGAACTTCGGAATGCCTGATTTAAAAGTAATTAGACCCATGGTGTACACAGTGGTGTGATTAACATTACAATTTCAGTAGTGTAATAAAATCATTTTGTTAAGGAGTTTTTTTTCTTGGTAAATAAAGGTTTGCTGTTATATTGTAACTTGTAAAAATAAAAGCGTGGGTATGACGGAGAAAGAAAATAGAATAACAAAAAAATATTTTATAGCCGAAAAACAAAAAAATCTCCTAAGGAGGACTAAAAGTATTTAGAAAAGCTGCTGAAAGCGCTAAAGATATTAAGTGAATGCAAACAGCTACTGGCGAACCCACCAATTAAAAAAAGCCTTACTGGTATTGTCAGGTGGTGTAGAAAATAACTACATTAAGTATATTTGAGATAAATGCTTCTGAACCGTTTAAATTTGAAATGAGTACGGAACCCTAATTGTGTGTGTCTGGACACGCAGTTGACTGCCTTTTTTTATTGAATTCTGTCGAGTCATTATCTTGTTAAATACAAAATAAGGGTACGTAGTCAGAATTTTGAGATCTAATACATGGAGTATATACAAATTTTAACCCTAATTATCTTAACTCAGAAGCGATCAATCTTTCCCAAATTACAAGGACAATCAGATATAGCATTCTTCTTTATACTATTAAAATTTGAAACTATTCTGTCAAAAAGTTGAATGTCGCGGTAACCACTTTAAAAGAATTTTCCCTGCTCAAATCTAATTAAAATCTACTACAGTTAAATAAAATTTACAAAAAAGAAATTGAATGGTACTTATATATATATATATATATATATATATATATATATATATATATATATATATATATATATATATATATATATACATATATATATATATATATATATATATATATATATATATATATATAGTGTGTGTGTGTGTGTTAAGGTACAAACAGTGAAAAAAGGAAGGTATGATATTTAAGTGAAGTCTTAACTATATAGGTAAATATAAATGAAAAATTATATAATTTCATATTTACACCAAAAATGCATTAGCAAAATAAAATACATAATTTAATGATGAAATATTTTGAGCCTTTTTTTCAGTACCATTATGGCACATAATTGTAATGGTTTTATAAAATAACAACATAAAAAATATGTACATTACCATATTCCTAATAATTAATAAAAATGTAAATTTTTTTAAGATTAAATAAATACAGATATTTTGTTATGAACAAGTTGCAAGATATGTAAAAAGGCATTAAAGGGAATGTTTATAATTTTAAATGGAAATAAATTCTTTTCAGCCTAAAATTAAAAATTTTATGATTACAAGCTGTTTCGCAGATTGGCTATATAACAACAAATGTGTATTACGGTAACAGTTTATTAAAACATAAAAAAGTATTTAAGTAAAAATTACCTTGAATATCACAATTAATAAAATTATTATTAGTTTACACATTCCTTGAAAGAGCATTGCCGTTGGAAAATTTTGAAAATGATGGTTTCTTCTTTTCATTATATTTGAAAAAAGCCCAAAACTTTATCTATAGAGTATCAATTGAGGTCGAAAGCAAAATTTGTCACGTCCAAACCGATAGCCTACAAAAAGGGACTTATTCGAAAACGGAATTATACTAACAAAGACGGATTCAGATATACCCCTCACCGATTTCGATCAAATGTCGTCTACTAGTAGAGCATAATATCAATATTAAAAAATTTACAATATTAAGGTCCGCCTCTCAAAAACACAGGAAATATTTTGATTTGAAGTTTAGAAAAAATACAGGTAAGATATAAATTGTTTAGGATGTTTGAATACATACTGTGCGGATTGAAGACGTGTTATTGTTGTGTACAACTAAATCTGTTATTAATTTTTTATAATGATATAATTGATAACAAACAACTCGGTACAAATAGTACAGTGAGTACAGTTTTAGTGGGTGTACATAATCGCAATGGCTCGTATCAATACTATCTGGTATAAATACACCAATCAAGAAAATGAATTAAAAAACTAACAGTTAAAGAAATATTTAACTGGATTTTGCACGTACTGCAACCCAGAATATCACAATTTTAAGACCAGTTAGAAGGAATACAATATGCACCGAACGGCATAGTTCGAAAGTGAAAAATAATGAAATAATCCAAAAAAAAAATCAGAGAAAATCAAGAAAGGAAACAGGAATATTATAAATCTGAAAATCTAAACTGCCGGGATAAGACTGAAAAATATGAGTTATAAGACTATCATTTGAAACGCAAAATATAAAAAGTATTAAAACGCTAAACAAATACGGAAAATGCCTAGCCATGAAGACAGGAAACAGACTAGTTAAAATACAATTTAAAACTCATACCATTCTTTATCTATGTTAACGGACCGAAAATTTTAATAACATACAAAAACCAACCTAAAATTTGATCCTACTGCGGAAGTCCAAATCATTTAATAGCTGTGTGTGAAAAAAGAATTAAAAATCTCCAAAAACCAATACAAAACCCGCAAAATGAAGAAATATTGGATTTCGAAACAGCTAAAGCAGTAGAAGAAGTTGAACCAGCGAATAAAGAACCTAAAAAACGAAAAATAACAACAGAAACAAACATATCAGACATACATCATTTGTCTCCTTCGCTAGTAAGTAGCACTGACAGCTTACACAAACACAAGGACAAGGAAGCGCAAAAAGATCCACCTTCGATTTCAGCAAAGAAATTCAGCAAGAAAGTTTGGGCAAAATAGAAATATTGCGGAATCTAATCGAAACAAGCGACGAATTTCTTCTTATAACACAGACTGTAGAAAATGATGACTTACTGCGAAAAGCTCGGTCTTTCACAAATAACGTAGAAGAGCTATTAGAAAACCTAGTGACTTTTCATGGGATTTTCAAACCTAGAAAAGTAAAAATTAAATTAACAAAGATAATAAACACAATTAGAAATCAACCGGAACAGGAACAATTAATAATTAGTTAAAAACGGCAATTCTGCAGTGAAATAATAACGGATATCACCGACATTTAAAAAAACTGAAACACCTTATTATTAAATATAATCCAATTACCATATGCCTACAAGAAACATACCTTTAATCACAACGGAAAGCAGATATAAAAAAGTACAAAACTTATTGCGAAGATTTTACGGAGAACCAGATAGCTTCAGGAGGTGTCGCAATAATGGTAAAAAATATCTATCATTCAGAAAAAATCGAAGTAGAAAGAAAATCTACAAGTTTTATTTGTTAAGGTATATATCGAAACAAAACCTTACATCTATGTAATATATACTTACCAACGCAAATTTTAGTAGAAGGGAAATTATCGCACTACTCAATTAATTTCCAAGGCCATACGTAATCACAGGTGACTTTAATTCCCTGACAATCCCCTTTGGGGCTCACATAAAACTGATAGAAGGGGAAAGATATTAAAAACTTATACCTACAAAACGAATAACTAATACTACTTAACCAAGGGAGTAGGTATGGGGCCACTTGAAGACGGGAATTTTTTACGCAGATGAGGTAATTAATTTTGGCAATTGGTCCGGGCCAAATTTCGGCAATTTATCTTGGGGCATTGACCTCTAATTTTGATCTTAACCTCCAATTTTGGCGATTTTTAAAGTTTTGGCAACTGCCCAGGCCAAATTTGACCTTGTTACGGGATAGGTTTAATAATGTTTGCACGCCGTTGTCTTACTTAATACTATATTTATTGACTCGTCATCTTATATATACATTATAATTAACACGCATTACCTTCCACGTATCATACACATCATAGATCAATCGATCTATCGCCACGCAATTCGCCAATACACACACACACACACAGAGAGAGAGAGAGAGAGAGAGAGATAATACATAATACTAACGTATTACAATATTTGTAATAATAACTGAAAGACCTTTACTTTGGCAATTTTTCAAATTTTTACAATTGTCCCTACCGACCCTAATTTTAATGATTATTTAAATTTTGGTATTTGTTTTTGACCTTTAATTTTGGTGGTTATTCAAATTTTTGGAATTAACCCACCCACGCTTAATTTTCGTGATTACATCGTCATCATTTTCAAATTTTGGTGATACATATATGGTCCGATGATGACTGATTTTTTGATGTGTCGTGTACATTGCCTATATTTCTCAGTAATAGTATTTAAATTAAATAAAATGTTATCGGGTGATGGATTCGATCTCGGGTATTCTTGCTTACGAAGCGGTGATGCAAACCATTGCCCTACGGCACGTATTCATAGTGTTTGCATTAAATGTTGTAGATATTCCTGTACTGATAGAAAATTTTCCACCTAATTATAGAAAATACCGGTCCCATATTGTTAGGATTACTTCCTAACACACATATCCTTTCTACCTTTTCATATAAAAGACCCTATTAAAATAAACTAACTGTAAATTTGTGATCAGCCCTATAAGAGCACACACTGTATGTTATTAAAATTATTTAAAATTAATTAACGGCCATTTTTATAATCAACTTTAAAAATACTTACTTTAAGTTTACTTTAAAATAAAAATTTTATTTCATAATCATATTTTACTACTTAAAGGTCTTTTAAATTAAAGCCCGTGTATCAGTTACTTTAGTGAACTTTACTGACTTTAACGTATCTAAGTGTCAAAATAAAACCGAATAAATAGTTCAATTAATAAAGAGATAATTATTATTTCAAAAAGAAAATATTTTTAAAATGAGTACATCGTCCTCATTATCAAGTAGTATAGTCTAGTCTAGATGAGCCATTTTAGTGAAATTCTCATAGAGGGCACCAATAATTACGATTTTGGTGTCATTCGATTCGTATTGACCTCTAGAAACTTTTTGAAAAAGTTGAAAATGCGCTCATAAAAATTTCAATTTTTATAAACAAAAGAGTGAAAAAAAGAATGTTTTTGTTTTTTTGAAAAATTTCAAAAACTATTAAAGATTTTTGAAATTAAAAAAAGATCTGAAAAGAGCAGGAAATTTTACAAAAATAAGTCCCGACTCCCGAAACTGTATCTCCAATATTTATAATTTTAACAGAGCCCTAAAGTTATTGCTAAAATGGGGTGTTTGGCGTTCTCGCGCGGCGCGTCATTCAAACACGGTATAAAAAAAATTATTTAAATATATTAAATATCAATATTAAGGAATAAAAAAAATCACGTACCTTCGGAATAAGTTGATAACCAATAATCCGTGCAAAAAAATTTTTTATGTATTTTTCCATTAGTTATGCTATTGTTAATTAACAAAATTTTTGAAACAGAAAGTTGACATAGAAACCTTAATAATTATTTAACTAAAAAGCTCAAATTTTTTTTGCTTCGTAGAATTGTTCTAAAGAGGTGAAAAAATAGATTCCCGTTGAAAAAATCAAAAATTTTTAATTTTCCTCTTATTTATAAACAGTCAAATACATTGAAAAATGAGAAATGTTGATAAAGCATTTGTTTTTTTTTTTTTGGTTTTTTTAAATCTTAATTATTTTGTTTTTTTCTCATTGAGCGCCACCTGAAAATAATTTTTTAAATTTTTTAATGCTATTATTTAAAAAGTGCTATAAACAAATGCATTGTTTTTGAGGCAATGGAAAAATTTTTTTTTGATTCGAAGGACCAAAAAATACGATGTTTAAAAGAAAAATCGTTTCTTAAAAAAATTTTTTTATTGCTCAAAAATGCATTTGTTAATGAACAATTTTTTTGTGTCATTTATTATTAATATTAAAGATCCGTTTTTTTTTTCTTTTAAAAATCATTATTTATATTGCTCTTTCTTATTCCGAAGAAATTACAATTTTTTATTTATATTTAATAAGTTTATTTAATAAACAATTTGTTATAAACAAATAAATTTTTACGTTTTGTAATTGTAATTTCTTCGGAATATGAAAGAGCAATATAAATAATGATGTAAAAAAAAAAAAAAGAAAAGAAAACGGATCTTTAATATTAATAATAAATGACACAAAAAAATTGTTCATTAACAAATGCATTTTTGAGCAATAAAAAAATTTTTCTAAGAAACGATTTTTCTTTTAAAAATCATAATATTTTTTGGTCCTTCCAATCAAAAAAAAAATTTTTTCAATTGCCTCAAAAACAATGCATTTGTTTATAACAATTTTTTAAATAATAGCATTAAAAAACTTAAAAAAATTATTTTCAGATGGCGCTCAATGAGAAAAAAACGAAATAATTAAGATTTAAAAAAACAAAAAAAAAAAAAAAACATATCAACAATTTCTCATTTTTTAATGCAATTGATTGTTTTTAAATAAGTGGAAAATTAAAAATTTTTGATTTTTTCAACGGGAATCTATTTTTTCACCTCTTTAGAACAATTCTACGAAGCAAAAAAAATTTGAGCTTTTTAGTTAAATAATTATTAAGGTTTCTATGTCAACTTTCTGTTTCAAAAATTTTGTTAATTAACAATAGCATAACTAATGGAAAAATACATAAAAAATTTTTTTGCACGGATTATTGGTTATCAACTTATTCCGAAGGTACGTGATTTTTTTTATTCCTTAATATTGATATTTAATATATTTAAATAATTTTTTTTATACCGTGTTTGAATGACGCGCCGCGCGAGAACGCCAAACACCCCATTTTAGCAATAACTTTAGGGCTCTGTTAAAATTATAAATATTGGAGATACAGTTTCGGGAGTCGGGACTTATTTTTGTAAAATTTCCTGCTCTTTTCAGATCTTTTTTTAATTTCAAAAATCTTTAATAGTTTTTGAAATTTTTCAAAAAAACAAAAACATTCTTTTTTTTCACTCTTTTTTTTATAACAATTGCAATTTTTATGAGCGCATTTTCAACTTTTTCGAAAAGTTTCTAGAGGTCAATACGAATCGAATGACACCAAAATCGTAATTTTTGGAGCCCTCTATGAGAATTTCACTAAAATGGCTCTTCTAGACTAGACTAGTAGTGACATTGAAAATGATTTCTTAATTATCAGAAAACCAAAAATATATAAGCAGCGTATAAAAAGTTTTTGATGGTTGGACAGACCAAGAATTTTTTCAAAGATTTAGATTAAGCAAAGAAGTGACAATCCATATTTTGGAATATATTAGGGAAAGGATAAGAGCAGCTTCAAACATAGCAACTAAATAAACCACAGGTTGCTATAGTTACTTTTTAATTCCTTGACTTTAACTAAAGTTGTACTATAATTTTTTATGAAAATGAAAAACTTTAAAGTTAAATTAAAACTATAAAATCGCTTTAACTAAAGTCACTTTAAGACAATTATTATGAAAATGGCCGTAAGTTATAAAACTTACATATCATATTTTCAAAATTAATAGTTATTATTACATTAACAAAAACGCTACTAACTGTGTTGTTGTAACTTACTAAAAAAAGGTGAATGCATTCATCAATTAATTTAAAATTTTCTAACTAAATTTTCTAAAACTAAACAATCCTTCTTTAAATTGCTAACAGTGTGCTTACTTAATCTTTATTAATTAAATCTTAAATTAATAAGTAACAAATATTAAAATTTATTTAATATACTGTGTATATCAATAACTTTAACTCGAAAGAGGAAGCTCAAAACCTCAATATTGTGACTGATGTTTCTTCACGTCAACTTAGTTCTAAGTAAGTGACTGTTTTACAAAAACAATATTCGCTCAATTAAATTAATTCTATTTATAATATTATTTTAATCTATAATAGTTGTTCAATTGTGCACACTAACCGCTAAAATATTAATTCAGTAATACAGTAAAACCTCTCCTATACCTCACCTACCCTACCACAATAGCATAATCCAGTGGTCGCTCCACTGGTGGTCCTTTTGCCGCTCGAACGGACCATCGACTTCGAATTTTACAAATTCCGAAGGTAGAAGTGTTGTGAGCGTGTGATTTGGGGATTATCCCCCTCGCGTTTCTAACATTTCTTTTGGTCCTTCGAGCCGGATTTCAGCTCGAAGGCTTATTTAAATTTAGTTGTATTTTTCAGTTACATCGAAAATTCGAGGTACTTCGAAGTTGAGTTTTTGACTATTTCTTGACTTGATTGTATTGCACTCTTTATTTCTTATAACCAGGCAGATTTTAAGAAAGTCTGAAGCACCTCGAACGACTTTGAAACCTTTAAATTTCCAGGGGTTTACCTTTAATTATTTTGTTTCTAGGCATAATCTATCTCGTGATTGACTTTCTGTTTACTTTAAAGGTCCCGGATTAATCTAATTTTATATTTACCGGTTCTAAAGTAAATTATGTTCGCGATACATTAATATATAATCATGCCTGAATCAAGGGAAGTATTAAAGGAACTCAAAGGCAAGTTCGCTGGCTTGGAGGATATTCTATCTCGTTTATTTCGTTTATTTATATGCATCACTGATGTTTTTTCTGGCGATATTCTTTATGATCAGGATGAAATTCAGATCCGTAAAGTTTTTCTTGAGGCTAATTATGAAATTTCCAAAGATACCTATCTCCAAATTCATGAGGATGGTACGCAGGATGAAAATTACATCGCTTTAGAAAGTAACTACATTTCTGCATCAGCCAAAATAAATAAATAAATTACTCTCTAAATCCAATAAAAACACAGAAAACATATCAGCTACGCAACCTCCTCCAACCCAGGAAGCTCATTCAAGAGTTCGTTTGCCTAATGTTACAATACCAAAATTTTCTGGAAATTTATCGGAATGGAATATATTTTTCGACTTATTTCAAGCCTTAATTGACAGAGATGCTAATTTGACTGATGTCCAGAAGTCGTACTATTTACGCTCTTATCTGGAACAGAAACTTGCCTGTTACAAAACAAACCAGCTCAAAATCGAACAGTTAAAATTTTCTCACTAGGCGAGAAAGTGGAAGTCGGTCGGTTAATAATTTCTCATCAACGAAACGAGACACTAGATTGTCAAAGGCTGTACTTAGTCAGACCAGTACTAACAGATGTACTATGTGCAAGGGAAGTTGTACTCGCATTTTCTTTTGTTCTCAGTTCAAATCCTTGACTGTTCCTCATCGTCGAAGGTTTGTCAGCGAAAATAAATTATGTTTTAATTGTCTGTCACCATTACACTCTGTAATCAACTGCTCTTCCAAGGCATCATGTCGAGTTTGTGATAAGCGACATCACTCGATGTTGCATTTAGAAGAAGGGGCCCCAGCTAGTAATTCACAACCCGTACCCTCTACTTCATCTGCTACTTACCACAATTATACTAGTTGTTCACAAATATTATTGGTAACTGCGATTGTAAGGGTTTCAGTAGGTAATGGTCCTGTAGAAGTAGCTAGAGCCATACATGACTCAGGTTCTCAAACACATTTCATTACTGAAAATATCGCTAAAAAATAAATCTACAAATTCAAAGTCTCGCTAATAAAGAAACCAACATTACAAAATTCGTACAGTTTCGTCTAGCATCATGTCACAGCAGTTACACCAAGCAATTACAGTGTACTGTACTTAATCAGATAACAGCAGTCATGCCTCAATAACTTGTTGATGCATCTAAATTCAAAATACCAAATAATATTCAGCTAGCGGACCCAAACTTTGGTGTTCCGGGTGCAGTTGATCTCTTACTTGAGGTTGACTTATTTTACGAAATTATCAATCCAAGCAATTATTTTCTTGGCCCTCAACGGCCACTCTTACAAAATACTAAACTAGGTTAGGTAGTAACGGGTCCAGCTCCTATTAAACTTCCTAGCAATCAACAGACAACTTCTCATACTGCTCAAATGCATGTTGCCACTAATCTGTTTGCACTAAGCAATCAAAGCGATCCAATAGACGATCTTTTGACGGAATTTTGGGTTGTTGAAGAAGTTACTTCAATAGGTCGTTCAGAAATTGACAAGGCGAAGTCGACTGTAAATTGCTCTCTTCTCTGAAATTAATAGATAATCGATTCTAAACTAATCTACTGTTTCGTAATAATTCCATACAACACGAACTTGGTAACTCATATCTTACCGCCTTATCTTGGTTCCGTTGGTTAGAACGCAAACTTTCTGCTAACACTGAATTACTACATGCCTATTCTGACTTAAAGGGCCCCATACACGGTGAGATCTGTATCGATACCTTGTATCGATACGAATAGCGATACATATATCTGAGATTTGTATCATGTTTATTTAGCACACACACGCTGTGACTGAATCGTAAAACCTCAGTACAGATAAAAAATTTTATTAATAAAGAAATGTGCGATCTACAACCTGTGGCACCTGTGCTATTAGCAATCGCAATACAAACATCTTTACATTTTGAATCCCGTAGACATGGGTATAATTTATACATATTAATAAAATCTTCCCAAAAATCTCTATCTGCAGACATGATTATTCAAATAAATAACAATTATTTACTTTATTAACTGTGAAAATAAAAATGCAACCATAGTTACCACGATACTTGAGACAAGCACGATACCAGCTGATACTTGCTGATACTGATACAGTGATACCGAGACAGTCACATACACGACGAGATCTGTATCATGTTACTGATACCTGTAACATGTAGCGATACAGATCTCATCGTATATGGGGTCCTTTATAAACGAATTCGTCTCAACGGGTCATGTTCAGTACATAAATTTTAAATTTGATCCTACTAAAGGTGCTAACTATAATGGATATTTCTTGCCACATCATCCGGTAATAAAACCTTCCAGTACTACTACTAAATTAAGGGTAGTTTTTGATGCCAGCGCGACGTCTGATTCTGTAGTTTCATTAAATGACACTCAGCTAACTGGATGTTCCGTACAAGCCGAGTTGTTTGATATATTATTTCTTTTTAGAACTTATCGGTATGCCTTTTCTTGCGATATTGAGAAAATGTACCGCCAAATTCTCATCGATCCTACTCACCGAAAATATCAACGAATTATATGGCGACAATCTCCTCATCTACCCTTACGTCACTTGGAATTAAATCGAGTTACGTATGGTGTAAGTTTTGCTCCCTTTATCGCAACTCGCATTTTAACGCATATTGTTTCAATTGTTGGACATAATTATCTTGAATTTCGCAATTGCTATGACAAAATACATATGTCGATGATATTCTTGCAGGCCATGATGATTTAAAAACTGCCTTAACTCTCAGGAAAAATTTAACTGAAGTTTTGAAAATGTACAGCTTTCCCATTCGGAAATATTGTGCTAACGCTTCATCGCTTTTAAATGATTTAGATCCTTCAGATCTTGAATCAGTCTCTCTTACCATTAGGGATGATCACTACACAAAACTTTAGGGTTACAACGGCATCCATTTGAGGACAGTTTTTTAATTTCGGTCCCAACCTCACCAAATACAACATTAACTAAACGTTAACTCTTATCTTTTATCGCAGGAATTTTTGATCCACTTGGTCTAATTGCTTCTGTAACAGTCACTGCTAAACTATTCATGCAACAGTTATGGTCCGAAAAATTAGATTAGGATTCACCTATACCTAACACCATGACTAAAACTTGGTTAAAAATTACAAATACTATTCATAAGCTCAACAATTTAACCATTCCCCGTTGGATATTTCAATACGTACCTACTCAGATAGAACTACATGCCTTTTGTGACGCTTCAAAAACTGCTTATGGGGTGTGCATTTATATTCGGACCAAAACCAATAATTTATGGCATACTCGACTTTATTGTGCCAAGTCTCGTGTAACTCTCTTGAAGGCTCTGACTATGCCTCGACTGGAGCTAAGTCGAGTGGACAGTACTTCGCTGTCTATTCCTACTAACTTTCAATTTAACGCGAGTGTCGCTATGGACTGACTCTATGATTGTTTTGGGATGGCTCAAATCCTCCCCACACAAATTGAAACCTGCAGTTGGATCTCGGATTTCTCAAATCCATGAACTAACTAAATCATGTATTTAGAACCGCATACAATCTAAGCAAAATCCAGCTGACATTTTGAGCCATGGCCTTTACCCTGAACAATTATCTTCATTTGCTTTTTGGTGGAATGGTCCACACAATTTCACTTTTACTTCCTCTTAGTTGGAACTTCCTAAATTAGAACTTTCATATCTTTCTACTGACAACGAAAGTTCAGCTAAAATAATTTCAGCTTCTAATGATTGGAATCAATGGTTTAGAAGATTTTCTAACTTAAATCGACTATTGCATTCCGTTGCTTATATGTCTAGATTCCTCCAAACTACCCCTCACCAAACCATGTACAACTCACTTCAGTTGTCAATTAAGAAAATTGAAAATGCCACTATGTTTGCTATTCGACAAGTACAAGATTTTGTATTTAGTAAAGAGATCTCGCAACTAAAAGCCAAAAAACTTTTGACGACTTCTCTAAGTGATTTGCTTCCCTTTATGGATGGCAATGGTCTGCTCCGGGTTGGAGGCCGTTTATCTCTGGCTCACATACCTTATGACGCGAAGCACCCTTTGATACTACCTACTCACCATTATGTTACCTCTCTAATCTTTCTCTACGAACATTATCGTCTTTTACACTCTTCCCCTACTGTTATGCTACATAATATGCGACAGGAATATTGGCCCTTCGGTGGGCGACGTGAGGCAAAACGAGTTCTGTCGTCTTGTCTGTGCTTTAAAACTCGGAAGACCGTTTCTACTCAACTGATGGGATCTTTGCAGAAAAAACGAGTTACAGCTGTCAAACACAGTTCCATACGATTGGTGTTTTACTTTGCCGGTCCAGTCGATATGAAACAATCTAGATTACGAAAAGCCTTGTTTATTAAAGGCTATACTGCGGTCTTTGTATGTTTGGTCACACATTGCATTCATATTAAGTTAGTATCAGCTCTTACTACTGAAGCCTTCTTAATGTGTCTGGATAGGTTTATCACTAGACGGGGACGACCTATTCTAATCCTTTCCGGCAACGCAAAAAATTTCCATGGCTCATCAAATAAATTACATAACTTATGTGATTTATTTTTATCCCAACAACATCAGGCCGAAGTAATGAATTTTGCCACTAAAATCCGCATAATATGGAATTTTCCACGTTCGCCTAACTTTGATGGAATGTGGGAGGCAGGAGTAAAATCTGTCAAATCACATTTAAATAGAGTGCTTCAAAATCGCTCCTTAACATATGAGGAATTTTATACCGTGTTAACGCAAATCGAAGCAGTATTAAATTCACGACCCTTAGCAGCCTTTTCTGATGATCCAAGAGACTTTAACGTGCTGACCTTAGGTCATTTCTTAATTCATGATAATCCTTCTTCCTATTCTCTCTCAGTTCAAACTAACGTTCCAGGGAATCGCTTACCTTTTTAGCGTCAATGTCAGCAACTTTCTGATCATTTTTGGCAAAAATGGCATCTTGAAGTACTAAACAGTTATCAGCAACGAAATAAGTGGAAAACTTCTCAAAATAACGTTAAGGTTGATGAACTTGTCCTACTGAAGGATACGAATTTACCACCATTTTTATGGAAAACCGGTAGAATCACTGAGACCTTCCCTGGACGTGATGGGTTAATTCGCACCGTAAAAGTCCGTACACCAGAGGGGGAATATGTTCGAACCATTTCACACATCGTACCCTTTCATAATCTTTCTTGAATTCCCTTCGCGCTCCCTCCCTCGCCTGTATGTTAGGATCACTTCCTAACACACAAATCCTTTCTACCTTTTCATATAAAACACCCAATTAAAATACACTAACTGTAAATTTGTTATCAGTTCTATAAGGGCACACACTGTATATTATCAAAATTATTTAAAATTAATTTAGTTATATAACTTATATAACTAACATATTTTCAAAATTAATAATTATTATTAGACATTTATAAAAGATACCACTGACTGTGTTGTTGTAACTTACTAAAAAAAAAGTGAATGCATTCTTCAGTTAATTTAAAATTTTCTAACTAAATTTACTAAAACTAAACAATCCTTCTTTAAATTGCTAACAGTGTGTTTACTTAATCTTTATTAATTAAATTTTAAATTAATGAGCAATAAATATTAAAATTTATTTAATATATTGTGTTAACCAACAACTCGAAAAAGGAAGCTCAAAACCTCAATATTGTGACTGGTGTTTCACACGTCAACTTAATTCTAAGTGACTATTTTACTAAAACAATATTCGCATAATTAAATTAATTCTGTTTATAATATTGTGTTAATTTATAATAGTCGTTCAAGTGTGCACACTAACCGCTAAAATATTAATTCAATAATACAGTAAAACCTCTCCCATCCCTTACCTACCCTGCCACAATAGCGTAATCCAGTGGTCGCTCCACTGGTGGTCCTTTTGCCGGACCTTTTGTTCGAACGGACCCTCGCCTTCAAATTTTACAAATTGCGAAGTTAAGAGTTCCATTGTCCCACTCGCGTTTAGCCAACATGATAATTTTTTGATAAATTTGAGCGTTACTATATGGTATTCCATTTTAAAAATAAAGAGACAATTTTTACTTTACTAATACCACTTTATTTAAAGTTTTAAATGTCTGTGACATATATATATATATATATATATATATATATATATATATATATATATATATATATATATATATATATATATATATATATATATATATATATATATATATATATAACTAGATGCAGAATTTTTGAGGTATCAAAGTCCAACAAAAAGGAATGACATATTTTTAGTAAGAGATATACATATTTTATTATATTAAGAAGAAAAAATACTTTTGCAATAAAGTTGGATATAGAGTAATTATATCTAAACTCCCGCTATTAGTTTTTATATCTCTCACTCATGTAATATTGGACTGAACATACAATGTCAAAAAATACATTACGTTGTAAAAAAAGTAACAGATTTTGAAATAGTTTGCTTGTTTATATAGTAATGGAATGATATACCTACTTAAGTAATTTCAAATTTTATATATATATATATATATATATATATATATATATATATATATATATATATATATATAATATAATATATATATATATATTTATATATATATATATATATATATATATATATATATATATAATATATATATATATAGATATATTTATATATATATATATAAATATATATATATATATATATATATATATATATATATATATATATATATATATATATAAATAGTTCGCTTATTCATATAGTAATACAATGATATACCTATTTACATAAATAAGTAATTTCAAATTATATATATACAGGGTGAGTTTTTCGGGAGTTGCCATTTTTATTACAGCCAAACCGTTGATTTAATCGAAAAATTGTTCAAATAAGAGTTGTAGATATCGACGGGGGCAACCAATTGCGATAATCAGGAACTTTATAGCTCTTATGGTTTTCGAGCTATGATACAAACTTACCTTTTTTTAAATGGAATAGTATACTTATTTGTTGATAAAAATTATTCAATAAACATTATTCAATTATGCAACAGAAACAAAAAATAAAAAAATAAAAATTTTTATCTAAAGTTTTTTTTCAAATTTTACAACTTTCGCGCTTAAAAATGATTTATTTAAGTGAGTTTTGATGAGTTTAAGAGCGCCTAGGTCAAACAGTCTGATAATTACGGAAAGTAGGTAAGCGGTAATTGTATTTATACTAAATAGATGGCCTTACCGTATAGGTTTACGTAGAGTCCCTATAATAAATAGAGTCTTGACATGTCATTCATTTTCTTTCCAAAACAGAGCGGGAAGCTTCGAAATTAATTATCACATGTTTGTGTAAATATTTTTGAGTACATAATTATTGTTAATAGGTTATGAATTTATGAACAATTAAAAAAAATTAATTTAATTATTCTTTCTAGGTTAAACTAAATGGTTTTTGTTAAATATTTTTTAACTTATTTTCAATTTCTTTAACCCAACGTTAGACAGAAAATGCCGGAACCAATCAGTGTTCACCACATGTCATGACTCTATTTATTATAGGGACTCTATTTTAGCATAAATGCAAAAATGGCCAAATTAGAAATTTAGAATTTCAGCTATTTAACTTGGCAAATTTTATTAATTTTTATTCAATTTTTGGTATTGATATGGATTTATAACTAAAATGTATCATCCTGAAATGTATCAGGTAAGTACTTCATATTATGTAATTATTAAAAATAAGTATAATTTTAAATGGAAATTATTTTATAGGTTAAATAAAAATGACAGAAAAGTCCAAAGGAAACAAGAATAAAATTTATTTAGGAATTTAGAAATTTTGAATGCCTGTGGAATACAAAATCTCCCTTATTTAAAAATAGAGCCATGCGGGGAACGTCCTATAAAAGTAAAAGCAATGATCATATCAGGTGTACCAGAAGTCAAATGTAAAATGCGATTTTTACGTTCAACTTATTATCAGGAAAGAAGAAAAATTGAAAAATCTATGAAATCCGGTAATGGCACCGAGGGAAAATTGTAGAACACGTCGACATACTGTAATTTCGATGTTTGCCGGAAAAAATAAACAATCTTATTCTATGAAAAATGTGTTTTATTTTATATCCTGAAAAATTCTAAATATTAATCAAAACGAAGTAATTAACAATTAAATGACAAGTGGTCATCCAACAAATAAAGTATACCAAGATAATGATCCATAATCATTTGGTTACAAACTAAAATAAAAAAATTTCGCAGTTGTGTAAGATACTAAAATATGTACGCTGCCAATGGGGTGTGGCACACAGCTTTCTCGTACTCGTAAAAGCACCTTGGTAATTTAATACCCAATATATCTTTGTGTAATTTAATATAGGTACATAAATTAATAAAAATAAATGAACAAAACGATTCATAAAAAATTGAGCGAAATGGGATTAACAGTAAATAAGACATTGACATTTAATAGGATTTCATGGTAGTGCCGTGGATACTATTATTCCGAATGCAATGAAATTTGTAGGGGACCATCTAGGAAACAGACCGCATAATTTCTGATAATTTCATAAAAATGAATTGAATAGTTCAGAAGTTATGTCACCTGGTGCAAACTGGTGACACACAGACGGACAGACACCAAACCAAAATTATTCAGAAGCTCTAAAACGTAAAATGTGCGTAAAAAATTTTATTTTGGAGGGGAAAAATTTTTATTTTTCAAAACTGATCACAACGGCTTCGCTGCTTTAGTAGTCTCAGAAGCAATAAAACAATTAGACAATTTGATTACACACGGCATAAATACATACCGCAATCCTGAAAATTTTTATATTAAAAATATTTTTTTGGATAATTTTTTTACTTTCGTTTTTTAAAAGAGTTTAAAAATTTAAGTTTGACAAATATGACAGCTGTTTGTACATCTCTACATGCATATTGCCTAATCTATGAATCTAGTAATGCCAATTTCACACGTAAGAAATTTTGACTTCTTTAATATGGTGTAAAATTAAATATTACCATCACAGTTGTAATGTGATGGCCTGTTTATTAAATATTAAGTTGAATATTTGAGGAAAAGCTACAAATTATTTTGGTAATTAATGTATTTAATTAATCAATTTTCTGTTACTGTAAGACGCTAATGTGAATATACCATTACAATTTATTTCCTATTTTTTTTAGTATAAATTCAAAATAAATCGTATGTTTTGCGTTCGGTTAGACAAACCTTACCACGGATTTTGAAAATTAAAACTTAAAAATGCAATTTCTCAAAAATTTGAAATAAAATAATGAAAATTTTAGCATAATTGGTAGTTTGAAGTAATAAACTAATTTTTAAAAAACATCTCAACATATGTTCCCATTTGAAAAAAAAAATTTTTTTCTATTCCAAAAAAACCGTGAGTCCTAGAAGTCTGGAACAATTTTTCGTGAATGGCCCCCTCTATTTTGAATATTTTTTGTATAAACTTTTTTTCGATTAGATGCATATTTTAGGAATAAATAGAATGGCAACTCCTGAAAAACTCATATGGTATATATATATATATATATATATATATATATATATATATATATATATATATATATATATATATATATATATATATATATAGTCTTTAATAAAGTTCGCACCAGAGACGTGCTTTTTTATGGCAAAATTTAATTTTTCTATTGAAAGACCACTGTAGCAATATTTTGATAATAATTGTGATTTTAAGAATGAACAAATTTCAAAGAATTTTATAATTTTTATTTTGCTAGAATGGGGAATTTGACTAATTTTGAGAAACTATTTTAAAACACACATATTTATGTATTATACATGTATACGTTTTTAATTTTTAAAAATAATGCCGAAAATTGTTAGAAAAAATTATTTTAGTATTTGTTCTCAAAATTTGCGCGAAAACGTTTACTAGCTGTCAGTCACGCCACATTCTCTAGATAGCAACAGGTGTCTTGTAACTGAGAAAAAAAATGTTTATTTTTCCTGTAACTAGGAAAAGAAATTTTTGATTTTTAAAAAAATTAATTAAATTTTAATTAATTTCCATGGTTATGTTTGCTAACCGGAATTTAAGCAGCGACACTAGTGGCGATAGTGTTGAAATATAAGAGAAAGCAACGTCACAGCCCGTTTCTGCTTACGTCGATTTTAGCTAAAAAATTACATTTTAATTAATTTTTTTAAAATCAAATAATGATAGTTAAGATGAATTAGTTTAATAAATTGCTGTCTTTTATTATAAATTTTCATTAAAATTGTTTTAAATGATTTTCTTTGATACTGTCAAATACCCCATTCATAAGATTATTTTGAATTTACGGCCGCTTAAAGTCGTATTTGGAAAAGTGGGTTTTTGGGCTTTTTTTGACAGGTTCTGTTATTTTCCTGTCGATATATGTTTACTAGACCTAATTTTGATACTATTCGAAAAGAACATAGCCGGGTAAGATAGGGAAAACGGCCCTTGACCCAAAATTGACTGTATTTATAGGAAATAATACTTCTTAGCCCCAGATACATTTCTGCCAAATTTCAACCCTCCGAGGCTAATAGTTTATGAATACACAGACAAAAATTTTCAAAAAAAATTTTTTTTGACGAAATTACTGAGCCGATTTATTTGAGTTTAATATATATTGTGTACCCACCTTAGGCGAAGTAATAAAAAAAAAATTAACGTTATATCCCTTTATTATACTAATTTTTTTAAATTTTTAAATTAGGAAAATTTTTTTGGCACTTACGCGTTAGCGACACCCACCATTTTTTGTTCAATACTTTGTCTCATAGTACTCTATAACATGTATTTTTTTGGAAAAATTTTAGTTGGTAGAACATAGTAATATTTCAATACAAATACATGCCATGTTCGGTACTATATATATTACTTATGTTTAAAAAAAGACCATAAAGTAAAGCATCTACCTTATTTCTAAAACACAGTAGGACTCTAAGGAGTGCAATAAATTGTTCTCTTCCCCCCTGAGTTGCAGTTCTTGGAGTTTCTGTGACGGTCTAAAAAAATATATATTTTGTGCTGTTATAAAAAATATGTTTTAACTTGCTAAAAAATAATTTTGAAGGTTAATTTTACCATGAATCTGAATATTTGAATGAAATCAATAAAATTATCACAGCATACCTACTTACTAATTAAAATTATATCTATCTCAACAAAAATTATTGTTTTAGAAACTATTCAAATAAAGATAATAATAATGACAATAATACGTCTTAAAGCTGGGCTAAAATCCAACCTTCACGTCCCCGTTCGTGCCCGGCGGGCAACTGTTAGCTTCGGCTAGCAGGCTGACGAGGCTCTGGTACCGTGTTTCGACAAGGATGATCGTGTGGAGGGGACGATGTCGTATCCCCCGAGTGAGTGTTATGCCTGTGTCAGCCGGAGTTCTTTACTTGTACCTTCACCGGAATTCAACGCGTCGCCAGTGCTGCATACTCCAGTGGGCGTGATCTTCGGAGTCCGACGATACCGTTCGGATGTGTCGAAAAGGAGATATATAGCGTCTGTGATTTACGTAAAAATTGTGATCTGATACCTGTGATAGTTGTTATGCCACCTTGGGTTCTCATGCCTGAGGTGGTATTTTTTAATCTGCTCATTCTGTGATGTTTCCCTGGCCTTGTTCTTGTTGTTTCGATGGGTAGGAATGCGGCTCCCGACGCACTCGTTCTCATCGGCCACACGTACGAGTCGGCGTCTGCCCGAACGGCTTGAGCGAGCTCGCTCAGTAAGGAGACGTCGTCGTCCCTCGTACGGGTGCGTTCGTGGGCGTCGATGTGGCGGCTTCCGCCCCGTCGAAGTTATACGAACATAGGTCAGATTGTCGTTCTGTGATATTCTGTGGCACTGTCCCGTTTTCTGTAGCCTCGACTCGGACGAACGTGGCCTAGTCATCGTACCGGTCTCCCGTGTGGGTTGACCCCGACATCTGACAGAACGGCACATGTACCCAGTAATCAGCTATCTGATAGAACAGTACATGTTGCTCAGTAATCAGATGTCACTGTCCCTACACGTGTGAGTTCCTAGGTGTTGGCGAAGCCATTTCGGAATTGTCGAGACTATGGAGAGCGGAACCGTGTCGCAGAGCTATAAAGTTTCCGAAATCTGTGATATTGTTGTTTTCGTTTTTTAATAAGATTGCTTTTAATCTGTTTTGTTTTAATGATGTACCACTGAGGGCCTTTTCCACCCGAGGTGGTACATCACTTTTTTTTTATTCTTATCTGTGATATTTTGTTGTGCCGCTTTGGGCTTGCTGCTGTGGCCCTTCAGCGGTATTGTTTTTAACTACTTATTGCGTCACTGGTCGGCCTGTGGTTCCCCAGTGACGTAATAAGATTTTTTTTTAATATTGTCTGATAAATATTTTGAGTGTTTTCTAGTCAGTTTTCTCCACTCCGAGGCCCTTTACACCTCGGAGTTTCATCGTTGGTTTTCAGACCTTGGTGGCCGGACGCTCTGGCTAGCACTTAGCGTGCTGCCACCGGGGACTGTCCACTCTTTGTGAAACCCTGGGATGGCAGGGTCCATCGTTGAATTTTATTATGTGTATGTTTGTCCTTTGTCTACTGCATTTATGTGTTCCTGTCTATTATGTGTATGTTTTTATTTTTTACCGTGTGTGGCGGCGCATGCCCTCCGATGGCGATGCCGCCGGGTGCTGCTGACCGCGCCATCCACCGGCAGCAGTACCCCAATTTTAATCAAAAAAAAAAAAAAAAATACGTCTTAAATGTTATATTGCTTTAATAATAATAAACATAATAAATTGGAATAGAAAACTTCAACAATGTATAGTAATAACAACAATCGGGCTAAAACCTGTTGTAGTTATTACATGTACATATAACTAACTTGAAGAAAGTAGTGTACATTTGTACGCAATATGTAGCTCGTCGCTCTTACTTGATGTTTTTGTTGCATTTCTTAAGGAGGTGCAGAAAGTGGATTTTTTCTGTAATAAAATTACATACGTTCATAACTACGACAAACAAGCTTAGACAAATGTCTAGCTTTATCTGCCGTTTGTCTTATTTTGTTAACACGATGACGGGTCATGGGAAATTATAACGAAATGACCAACTGGTATACTATTTTGACAGCTAATCAACATTGTATGAAGTTGTTGACATCGTAAGAGGTGGCGTATGAGCTAACAAAGTTTCACTTGGCGTCTTACAAAGGAAAAAACTCTAACAAAAGAGAAATCAATGTCTATTTTGTTTTATTGATAAAGAAAGACAAACGGCAGATAGTGTTGGACTTTTGTAAATTTAGCTAGTTTATCGTAGTTATGAACGTATGTAATTATATTATTTTAGAAATAGGGTAGATATTTTACTTTATAGTCCTTTTTATACATAAGTGATATATGTAGTGCCGAACCTAGCATGCATTTGTATTGAAATATTACTATGTTCTACCAAATAAAATGTTTCCATAAAAATATATGTTATAGAGTACTAAGAGACAAATTTTTGAACAAAAAATGGTGGGTGTCGCTAACGCGTAAGTGCCAATAAAAAATTTTCTTAAATTTAAAAATTTAAAAAAATTAGTATAATAAAGGACTATAACGTTAATTTTTTATTATTACTTCGCCTAAGGTGGGTACATCATACACCAGAACTTCTTAAAGTGTGACATAGTCCGGACACACACATGAAAGTCACATTTATCGAGACACACATTGGCGGCTCGCAAAAATCTATATTATAAAAATGTCATTTAATTAAAATCTGTGTTTGCATTACTTTAGTTTACTATTAGTTAACTTTCTAGTCGATTGATTTACTCGTTATTGAAACAACGAATATGTTCTGGAACAGTAAGAAATAAGCGACATGTATTTTTATACCTGCGGAAAAACGGTTGGAAAGAGTGAAATCGCTCTTTAAAAATTAGGGTAAAAATTGAATTTTTCAAATATGTATCTCAAAAACGGTGAGAGACAGATAAAATAAAGCACAAGTATGCTATATTGCTTTTTAAAAAAGCTATTTACTAATATGTCAATATGTGAATATTATCCACAGTAAAAGTACTTCCGAATTTGGATTACCTAAATGATTAATGTAAATGACTTTATTGTGTTTGCTTTTAAACGATAAATACGTGTCATTGTCGAAAATTTTGATCGTAAATATCTCGTAAACGGAGCGTCGTAGCGAAAAAATAACGAAATTTTTGAAGGCTTAAGCGAAGCGAGTTGTGGGTATTCCAAACACACTGCGACTGTTAAAACCTACTTTTCGTTATCGAAAATTATCGATACCGAGTTACGTACTATAAACTAATTATAATTGGTTACCTTGTTCTACATTAGTTTCATCGAGTTAGTCAGCAGTAGAAAATTTTTCAAAAAATTAGTTTTCGCTACTTTTCGTAACTGCAAACTTTCAATCGTAAATATCTCGTAAACGGTGCGTCGCAGCGCAAAAAAAAAACGAATTTTTTGAAGGCTTAAGCGAAGCAAGTTGTGGGTATTCCCTACATATTACGACTGTCAAAACTTACTTTTCGTTATCGAAAATTATCGATACAGAGATACGTACCATAAATTGGTTATAATTGGTGACTTTAGGCTCCATTAGTGTCATTCAGTTAGTCAGTAATAGAAAATTTTTCCAAAAATTGTATTTCGTTACTTTTCGTAATTGTAAACTTTCAGTCGTAAATACCTCGTAAATGGTGCGTCATAGCGAAAAAATAACGAAATTTTTGAAGGCTTAAGCGAAGCAAGTTGTGGGTATTCCGAACATATCGGGACTATTAAAACGTGGTTTTCATTATCGAAAATTATCGATATCGAAAATAACGATATTTCACTTAGTAAAAATAAACGAAATTTAATGTTATATTAATGAATATAAGTGACGACTTTTAGAAAACTAGCAAAGATGTCGAAAAATTAACTTCGTCATCGAATTCGCCAGCGTAGGAAACGCCAAATAGTGAAAGCTGGCAAAAATTCTAGAATATTCTACTCGTCAACTAGCAGAGATATCAAGTAACAGACTTCACTATTGAACTAGTTACTAAAAATTAGATTAAGCAGCGCAATTTGACAAAAATTCTAGAATGCTCTATTCGTCAACTAACAAAGATATCGAAAAACCAGTTGCACCATTTAATTGGTCATCGGAATAAAGACGAAATATCACATTTTGACAAATGTTCTAGAATATTCTATTCTGGCTAAACAGATCATTGTAGAATGTTTGCCAAAATGGGACACTTAGCTTATATTAATTTAATTTTGGTTGGACAATTAAATGGTGCAATCGACTTTTCAATATCTTTGTTAGTTAACAAATAGAATATTCTAGAACATTTCCCAATAAGCTATTTGGTCTCTTTTTAGATAACTAATTCAATGGCGACGACTGTTTTGCATATCTTTGCTAGCTGACCAATAGAATATTCCAGAACATTTGTCAAGTTATGCTATTTGGCCTCTTTTTTAATGACCAATTAAATGCTGTAATTGATTTTTCGATATCTTTGCTAGTTGACAAATATAACATTCTAGAATTTTTGTCAAACTGTGCTGCTTAATCGAATTTTTATCGATTAATTCAATAGTGAATTCTGTTTTTTGATATTTCTGCCAGTTGATGACTAGAACACTCCAGAATTTTACGTTACTCATTTTGCATTTGCATTTTGCATCTTACGTATGCAGAATATGTGCATATATGTATGCAATAAAAATTTAAAACTTTTATGACAATAGTACCTATGGTCCTGACTTTGGTTTGGTACATAAATTTTCACTAACACAGATAAACGATAACATATCTGTGAGAGGAGAATCCCACTAAGTCGCTGACGTCACTACTAACAAGGGGAGTGCACAGCCTTGGGGTCGGCGATTTAGTTGAACATTTTTCTGGTGATAGAGTACACCTAATATGTTAATATATTAAAATAATAGCGCGCACTATTTAGAAAAAACTCTAAAAAAAAATTTTTAAACATTTTAATCGAACTGGTATTCTTAATAAACCTGTAGAAGATACCTCTGTATGACGTGTCCAGTAGACTAGTGGTAGCGAGTTGGCTCCGTAACATAATGATCCTCCGTTCGAAAGCAGCTGTAGTCAATGAAACTTTTTATCAGTTTTTTTTTTTTATTATTATTATTAACAAAAACCTTATTTATTTATAAAAATTATTATTTAAAATATGTATTTGTACCAAATCTTTAAAATAACTACTTACGACTTAAATTTTTTCAGTACCTTTTTTAGCGAATTTCCAAAAGTGAAACTGGAAATACGCTATTACAGTAGGTGTCATGACGGGACCTAAGCCCGGGATCATAACAGAACAGCCACTGGCTTGGCTAAGTTCGTTAGCCAGACACGTCGGATGCCCAGAAGTAGGTTTTCTGGCCATTTTTTATCATTCGATCCTATCATAAGACAGTTCGATTTTTACATCGTTGAAAAGGAAAAAAAAATTATGAAGAAAATATTCTTATAATTAATTTTCTTTCTATTTTAAGTATTTTTCGAGAAAATGTAAATTTTCACCATTATATTATTAGTTTTCTTTCTTTGTTAGTCTAATAAGTAATTTATATTTATATCTCAGTTCTTTATGAAGTATAAAAATATTTCACTTTTTTATTAAAGAATTTTGTGAGAACAAGTGAAGTCTATTCACATACATGTGTTATAACACACATACATGTATAGAGTTTTGTTTCTCATTTATTGCATTATAATTAGCATGGTTCTATCTCATGTTAAAAAATGTAAATTAAACAGATTTTCTAAGCTAATGTAATGAAGAATTTTTTTTTTATTGAATTTTTAAGTAAACAAGAAATTGAAGATTATGTTATGATATAATATTATTAAATATGATACAAAACAAAATATGTACAATGTACATATGTATGCACGGAAAAATATTTTGAATCGATTTTGAAAATTTTTTCACTAATAATTAATAATGTTAAAAAATTAAACTATTTCAAATGGATTTAAGGTATTTTATGTGAGGTCAAGGTTTTCGGGACCTAAAAAGGCCAGAAATTAATTAACCAATCGATTTTAAAAATTTTTTCACAGTTAGTAAGTTAAAGTATTTGAATTAATTAATTAAATGATGTCCGCAAGAAGCTTACGGACTGCCATAAGTTATATGAGATCCTTAGAACCCTTTTCTTACTGTTAGAGTACTAGACTTGTATGAGTTTCGCCAGGATTTACTGATCCCATAATTGTAAAAAATAAACTAAACGACCAATTTTAAAAATTTCTTCACTGTTACAGAGCTAAACTATTTTAGATAAATACCGATTACGTTATGTAAGGTCCGCCTGGGTCCATAGGACCCAAAAGTGTCAAAAATAAACTGCCTGATCGATTTTGAAAATTTTTTCACTGTTACAGAGCTAAACTATTTTAGATAAATACCGATTACGTTATGTAGGGTCCGCCTGGGTCCATAGGACCCAAAAGTGTCAAAAATAAACTGCCTGATCGATTTTGAAAATTTTTTCACTGTTACAGAGCTAAACTGTTTTAGATAAATATAGATTCCGTTATGTAAGGTCTGCCAGGGTACATAGGATCCAGAAGTGTCAAAAATAAACTAACTGACCGATTTTGAAAATTTTTTCACTGTTGGGGAGCTAAGCTATTTTAGATACATATAGATTACGTTATGTAAGGTCTGACAGTGTCAGTAGGACCTAAAAGTGTCAAAAATAAAATAACTGACCGATTTTGAAACTTTTTTACTATTACCGAGGTAAACTATTTTAGATAGGTACAGGTTGTGTTATCTGAGATCCACAACTGTCCTGCGGATGCAAATGCGGCGTAGAATGCTACACAACGGGTTTTGAATATATATATATATATATATATATATATATATATATATATATATATATATATATATATATATATATATATATATATATAATTACATAAAGTCCGCCTAGAATATACGGTCGAGCTGATTTTTTAATGAGGTCCACCGGGATCTTGCAGATCCGAAAACGCCAGTAATAAGCTATCGAACCGATGCTAAAAAATTTCTCACTGCTAGAGAACTAAATTATTTTAGATGGATACAACTATGCTGCACAAAATTCGTTCGGGTTCTTGGGTCCCTAAAAATACCAAAACTAATTACCCAGCCGATTTTAAAAATTCTTTTACTCTTAGAAAACTAAACTATTTTAAATAGGTACAGGTCTTAGATGAGATCCGCCAGTGCCCAAGATTTGGAAATTCGCTATGTTATGCAGATGCTGCGACAGGGGTATTTTAAAATTTACTGAAAAATAACTTTTATAATTTTATAATACATTCATATTTTTATTGGAAAAAATTTAATAATTTTTAATGTTTTAATTATTTTTTATTTGCTTCTTGCTTTTTTTGTAATATAGTATACGTAATAAGTATAGGTAATATAGTATACATAATAAGTCGTAAGTAGTTATTTTAAAGATTTGGTACAAATACATTTTTTAAATAATAATTTTTATAAATAAATAAGGTTTTTGTTAATAATCAAAAAAAAAAAAAAAAAAAAATTAATAACAAGATTCATTGACTACAGCTGGTTCCGAACGGAGGACCATTATGTTACGGAGCCAACTCGCTACCACTAGTCTACTGAACACGTCATACAGAGGTATCTTCTACAGGTATATTAATAATACCAGTTCGATTAAAATTTTTTAAAATTTTATTTTAGTTTTTTCTAAATAGTGCGCGCTATTATTTTAATATATTAACATATTAGGTGTACTCTATCACCAGAAAAATTTTCAACTAAATCGCCGACCCCAAGGCTGTGCACTCCCCTTGTAAGTCGGAATACGTACCATTACATGTCCACGGTAAATAAAGTTTGAAAAAAAAATATTTTGTTTTAAAATATTTTTAATTTTAATTATTAAAGCCGCCACTGTTTGTTGTTGTTTACATCAAACTTACATACACATATGCAAATAACTAGGTATTGTACTTGTTATCTCGTGAGTATGTATGTGTGAAGTCACACTCTGGGAAGTTCACACTCTCAGAAGTTCTGCTGTATATATTAAACTCAAATAATTTCGTCAAAAAAATTTTTTTTTGAAAATTTTTGTCTGTTTGTGTATTCATAAACTATTAGCCTTGGAGGATTGAAATTTGGCAGGAATGTAACCGGGGATAAGAAGTATTATTTCCTGTAAAAACAATCAATTTTGCGTCAAGGACCGTTTTCCCTATCTTACCCGGCTATGCCCTTTCATGGGAAAGTTACCAATAACTTTCAAATTATTACCAGTTTTTAAAATTCACAAATTTGAAATTTTCGGTTTCCCATCAAACAGCAAGTAAGATATGTTTAGCCACTTTTTCATTTCAACTGATTCCCACTGAAATATTATTTAGAAAATCAATAGTAAAATAGTTTCCCATATGGTGCGAACTTTATGAAAGACGTGGTATATACAGACGTGTGAGGGTGTGTATGTATGTCTGCGCGATAACTTTCGATGGAAGCCTCCAATTGTTACGAAATTTGGTCAAAAGTCCCAGTAGTTGGATAAGTTCGTTAGCTAGAAATATCTGATTTTTGGAAGCCAACACTTTGGCCAATTTTCGCCAATTTTAGTGGTTTGTTGCAAAATTTTGCCAAAATTCAAAAATATTTTGATTTTTTTTACACCATCGAGAAGATCGTCAAAAATTACATAAAACAAGCTTTTAAAACATTGTTCTAAATGAACTAGATTTTGAGAAAAATTAAGAAATTTGCTGAATTTCTTTACAATAAATGCCTCATTGTTTTTATCATTACAATGACAATATTAATATCTGTTTCATTTTTCAAAATGAAAATTAACTAACTTTTCAAGAACGCGTCATCACAAATTTTGAAAATTTGTTTACTGTTAGAGAGATAAACTATTTTAAATGGATATATTTTGTATGATATCTGCCAAGGTATGGGGGTTCCAAATTGCCAAAAATAAAACTACCCAATCTATTTTGAAAATTTTTTCACCTTTAAAAATTTAATTTCATTTAAGTACATATATGCTATACTACATGAGATCCTACAGGGTCCTGGAGACCCAAAAAGCGTCAAAAATTAACTACTCAACTGATTCTGAAAATTTTTTCACCGTTAGAGAGCTAAACTATTTTACATTTATACAAGTTGGTATATGAGATCCGCCAATGTCCAGTCAATGGAAATTCATTATGTTATTCAGATGTTGCGACATGGGTATTTTAAGATATATTTTTCAAAATTTTCATAATACAGTGAAACCTGCCAAGTTGGACACCTCTGTATACTGGACACCTGCTCAAGTTGGACACTTTTCAATTGGCCTGGCGAAATTACATTGTTTTAAATGCATATTAATACTTATAAGTTGGACACCTCTATATGTTGGAAACCTGTCTAATTTGGACAGTTTTTTAAAATGATTTTTGATATTTTGACCTGTTTACGTTGGACATTCATGTATTTTACACGTGACCGAAACACGTGTTAGTTATGTTATGACAGTTATGTTATGTAAAGACGAAATTTTGAAAGCTTACGAAAAGAATTGCAGCGCCGAACGAAAACGAAAAATTCGTAAAACTGGTAATGAAGCAATAAATCAAAAAGTTTATGACTTTTTTGTTAAGTGCCGTTCATTGAATCTTCCAGTATCCGGTCCTCTACTGCAAGAAAAAGCAAAAGCGATAGCCTTAAAATTAGACATTAATTTTCAAGCAAGTAATGGATGGTTAGAAAGTTTTCTAAATCTACATAATATTAAATTTAAAACTTTGTGTGGAGAGTCAGCATCAGCAGACTTAGAAGAGGCGGAAGAGTGGAAAAGAAAACTGGAAAATCTGTTGCAAGATTATGCGCCAGAAGATCGGTTTAATGCAGACGAAACTGGTCTTTTTTGGCGTTTATTAGACAAAAAAAGTTATGTTGCACAAGGTGATCCATGCAAAGGTGGTAAATTGTCTAAAGAACGGTTAACTGTTCTATTATGTACGAGTTCGGTCGGAGAAAAGTTAACGCCGTTAGTAATTGGGAAATCAGCACGTCCTCGAGCTTTTAAACAAATGAGATGTAAGGAGCTTCCCGTTATTTGGCGACACAATAAAAGGGCATGGATGACGACAGATATTTTTGAAAGTTGATTGTCAGATATTGACAGGCAAATGCGTAAGGCTGCTAGAAAGAAGAACGTCTTGATGTGTATTGAAGACATGATCGTGTACCTCCAAGTAGGCATCGGCGGTGATCATTTCTTCAGAAGTCTGTAACTGATTCTGAAACTCTGGAGGTAATAATTTAATTGCATCGCGAAGTTCTGAATCAGGGTCTTCATTATGATCCCCTTCATTTGCTTTTGGAATACTAAAACCAGCTCGTCTAAAACACTTAACAATTGTTTCCGTAGATACAGCTTGCCATGCTTCGCTGATCCATCGAATTGCATCCAAAACCGTGACTGAGTTGATAAATTCTTTGTGGTTGTTGGAAATTTCAGATTTAGCAACTAAACACATAAGCAAACTTTTGCGGTAATAAGCTTTCATTGTTCGAATCACGCCTTGATCTAGTGGCTGAATTTCCGATGTTAGATTTGGCGGTAAATAAACAAGTTTAACATTCTCGAACGATTTCATAATCTTATGACTTGTAGCATTATCTAGTATGATCACAATTTTTCTAGCAGCCTTACGCATTTGCCTGTCAATATCTGACAACCAACTTTCAAAAATATCAGTCGTCAGTAGTAGGTTTTGGAGAGTTTGGGATCCTCCATCCCTACATCCGACTTTTTGAGCGACCTCGGATGGAGGTAGCTAACCTATGTGGGTTCTAGAAGCCTGCGGCGGTGGGTGGAGCAAAATTTTTTTCTAGCCTAGCGGAACTTGATCCAGCCTAAGATAACCTAAGGAAATTTGGTGTAACCTAACAAAATTTTTCTAACCTAAGAATTTCCCTAATAGATGGCGCAACCACCTTCGAGCTTTGTAAATTCACTGCTAGATGGCGCAGCCACCTTTGATAGCGTTGCTAGTCTGGATTCCTGTGTGTAAGTTTGAAAATTGTCAATAGATGACATCGAAAACCTTTTTTTGATAGTTAAAAGATGGCGTTGCTAGTCGGAACCACCGCGAGTTCTGTACCTAGATTCAAAATTTTATCATATTTTTATCTAAAAACAGGTTTAAACTGTTAGCTGACGTCATTAGAAGATTTCTGTCTAATATGCGAAAAATGACTTTTATCGTATGATTTCATATTTTATCTGAAAACGGGTTTATACAGGTTTTCTCTAAATAAAAACACATTTTTTGTTTTAATAAATTTATTTAAAAGAAATATTTTTTACAATAAAATATTTAAATGTTATTACAATAATATTTGTATATGGATATGACATTTTCCATGGCGCATGTTGCTCCGGAATGATGGCCGCATCGAGGGCCACTAGAAAATACTAACCTTCATAATGGCCATTCGAAACCTGTTGATGAAGAAGAATATTTTGATGACCCGAACCATTTAGTTGATGAACTAAGAAGTTTAGCGACTCAGACGCAAATTGGAGAAGAAATGGTTAATACTATATGTAATTTAATGGAAAGGAGTCATATTATAAATCCTAGCTTTGCGGATTATATCGAAAACGAGAAAAAACGAAGCCATTTTAATAATTTAAAGGAAAGTGACATTGGAAAGCGGATTATCTCAATAACCAGGGAATTGGAAAAGCATGATATTATTGAACCAGTGCTAAAGTATATATCAAATGATGACGAAGACAGCGATGAAAAAACATCTGCTAGCGACAACGAAGATACTGCGAGCGAAGGAGAAGCTGATGATGACGAGAATACAGTCGCCAACGATGGTGATGAAAAAATTTCGGGTTTAGGGTTATACTTACGACCCTATAGAAGATATTAAAATAAGCTATCAACATTTAATAAGTTGTTAAAAAAATCTTTGTAACTTTTCCAATAGCTGTATGTTAATTATTTTAAAATTATGTGAGTGTTGTTATTTCTTACATACCACAGTCCTTAAGCAATTTTAGTAATTCGTTAAAAAAGATCACCGAAATGATTGTTCTTACAACGAAAAAAATGTAATGTGTATTTTCTAAGCTATTAAAAAAGGGAATGTTTTTGCTTGCTCCTGAATATAGGCAATTAAATCGCATTGTCCTATTAACATTCTGGTGCGATAGAACATATGTGTAAACTATGTAATTCTTGCTAATAAGTATTTACCCATGTTATTAATGATTTGCTAATTTGAAGTATCGTTTGAACAATAATGATCTAAAACTGCTGTGCAGGAAAGGGTTAATTAATTGAATGCAGCTTAACTCCGGAAAAAAAAAATAAAATTTCGTAATCCAAAATTAAAGTTTTCATCCGCTCTTTAAAAATTATGAGAGTTATTTACTGTCCACCCTATATATACGCATTTATTCTTATGGTATAAAATTACATTTTCAATTCGTTTGCTTAGAAATATATATATAATAATTTTTATTATTTACATATAGTAACAGATAATTTTTAGGTGTTTTTATAAAATTAGACTGCAAATAGTTTAAAAGCAGACATGGGTAATACACAATCCAAATTACAATTTTCATCATATGGGTATATATGGGTATTGTTTGGATTGTCTAAAACTATCGATTTTTTTATTAAAAAATGTTTTAAACTGTATAAATGCTTTTATTTAGGTGTAGAAAGGTTAGCACAACATTAATTTTTTAATCCTAAAAAGCGTATCTTAACATAACTATCTAGGAAACCAGAATTTTCCTATCAATTTTGAGTGCTCAGTTTATAAAAAAAGATGCCAGTTTTATTACACAGAAAGAAATCGTTTTAATTTCTAGTACATTATCGGTGGCTAAACATTTTACGTTAAATGAATATGTAGGTTCTTATTCGAAATAAATTTTTAGTATCAATAATACTATTCTTGAAAATAAATTTTCTAATATTGATAGAATTTCCTAGTTTTTTACAATCAAATTTTCATTTTGGTATAAATTTCTTTTATAAAAATTTAAACAAGTAGGTACACTTGCTACATTTGAGATGTACATACATATGAGATATATACGATACGGTAACGTGTGGAATGCACTTCGTTAGCAGTTTGCTATATGTGATTATAACTTTGTATCGTTAAAAAATACACATAAATAATATTACATATACTTATGTACATAGTTAAGAAATTATTTTTTATAAAATATAAATTAATACGCTATAGCGTGAACCTTTCTATAGCGTGTACCTTTAATTTCAAAATTAATTTTTTATAACATTGATAATAGTTTTAAAACTTATTACTTTTGCTAGCAAAAAATCTGCATATGAATAAAAACTAACTTTATTTCTATAAATAGTCGTTTATTTAAGTTACATAAGGTTCATAGTAGCAAATATACATACACAATTATGTGAATTTTATATCGAATTATAATATTCGAGTAATGTTTGTACTTAAAATAAAGCAAATTATAACATAATTTTTATTTTTACATATTAGACTGAAATTTTCGTTCGTAGTATTAGTAGCAATATATCTGTTAATGACGTCAGTAAAACATACATACATACACACGACTTATTTAAGCAAGCTCACACCTATAAAATTCAGTTTTATTTTAAATAAAACATTAGTTGCTGAATTCTAAGCTGAACAGTTTGACTTTAGACTTCGTACAATGAAGACCGACGCAGCAATTGTTGACTTCCAAGGATTTCCAAATTCAACAAATGGGAAATTCTATATAAAGGAATTGGCTGTGTTGAAATTCGATTCTTCCGAAGAAAATTGTGGTGAAGATTATATACTACAGCACTATGTATTCAAATCAATACCGTTTTGTGGATTAAGTGAAAAAGATCAACGCACAGCTCGCTGGTTGCGGAAAAAACATCATGGGTTCTCCTGGATGGATGGACATATTGAATACGAGGAACTACAGTACATTTGAATAAACAATCTATACGGAACTCGAATCATTTATACGAAAGGAGAAGAAAAAGTGCGCTATTTGAAACGACTACTACCATCAGCGCCCATAATGAACTTTGAAGAAATAACAATTTGCCCCAAGTTGAGAATCATAACATCAACATACACTAGCCCTCGATGCGGCCATCATTCCGGAGCAACATGCGCCATGGAAAATGTCATATCCATATACAAATATTATTGTAATAACATTTAAATATTTTATTGTAAAAAATATTTCTTTTAAATAAATTTATTAAAACAAAAAATGTGTTTTTATTTAGAGAAAACCTGTATAAACCCGTTTTCAGATAAAATATGAAATCATACGATAAAAGTCATTTTTCGCATATTAGACAGAAATCTTCTAATGACGTCAGCTAACAGTTTAAACCTGTTTTTAGATAAAAATATGATAAAATTTTGAATCTAGGTACAGAACTCGCGGTGGTTCCGACTAGCAACGCCATCTTTTAACTATCAAAAAAAGGTTTTCGATGTCATCTATTGACAATTTTCAAACTTACACACAGGAATCCAGACTAGCAACGCTATCAAAGGTGGCTGCGCCATCTAGCAGTGAATTTACAAAGCTCGAAGGTGGTTGCGCCATCTATTAGGGAAATTCTTAGGTTAGAAAAATTTTGTTAGGTTACACCAAATTTCCTTAGGTTATCTTAGGCTGGATCAAGTTCCGCTAGGCTAGAAAAAAATTTTGCTCCACCCACCGCCGCAGGCTTCTAGAACCCACATAGGTTACCTACCTCCATCCGAGGTCGCTCAAAAAGTCGGATGTAGGGATGGAGGATCCCAAACTCTCCAAAACCTACTACTGACGACTGATATTTTGAAAGTTGGTTGTCAGATATTGACAGGCAAATGCGTAAGGCTGCTAGAAAAATTGTGATCATACTAGATAATGCTACAAGTCATAAGATTATGAAATCGTTCGAGAATGTTAAACTTGTTTATTTACCGCCAAATCTAACATCGGAAATTCAGCCACTAGATCAAGGCGTGATTCGAACAATGAAAGCTTATTACCGCAAAAGTTTGCTTATGTGTTTAGTTGCTAAATCTGAAATTTCCAACAACCACAAAGAATTTATCAACTCAGTCACGGTTTTGGATGCAATTCGATGGATCAGCGAAGCATGGCAAGCTGTATCTACGGAAACAATTGTTAAGTGTTTTAGACGAGCTGGTTTTAGTATTCCAAAAGCAAATGAAGGGGATCATAATGAAGACCCTGATTCAGAACTTCGCGATGCAATTAAATTATTACCTCCAGAGTTTCAAAATCAGTTACAGACTTCTGAAGAAATGATCACCGCCGATGCCTACTTGGAGGTACACGATCATGTCTTCAATACACATCAAGACGTTCTTCAACATGTTTTACAACTAGACCAGGAACAAGAAATCGAAGAATCTAGTGACGAGTGCGAGAAAGTAGCGGAGAAACCAACAACCCCTGAAGAAGCTTTGAACGGTATAAATACCGCCATTAAGTATTTAACTAAAACCCATGCGAACTGTTAGAAGATTTATTCAAAATTCAAAGCAAATTAGAAAGCAAAATTTTCCTAAAAATTGTATCCAAACAAACTAAGATAAGTGATTTTTTTACGAAAGATAATGTTTAAATATCTATAATATGTATGTATTACGATTGTTATTCGATAGTTTATTTCAATAAATATTGATACGTAGATGTGTGTATATGTATTACTTTAAAAATAATTAATTTTGCATTATATTCTAAATTAGTGTTAACCTTAAAATTACTAAGCGTAGATGATTTTGGTATTTTGCATATGTTGGACACCTGTTTATGTTGGACAGTTTTTGATTGCACCGCGGGTGTCCAACTTAAACAGGTTCTACTGTATTATAAAAATGAAGTAAAATGTTCGCACGTGTAAATAAATGATTTATCGTGTTTAGAAAAACAACTTCTAAGGAAATCGTGAGATTTTGACCGTTTTAAATATGTATTTTCGATGAAACTTTTTTTAAAATCTGGATCGAACTAAACTTTTTACAGCTATTTACGATATTTTTGAATAAATTTTTTTTGTGCGATCACTATCCACCGCACAAAAAAAGGTTAAGCTGTACATACTGTCACGGGTTTAAAAAATAATCAAATCTTAAACGGGTTTTTCATATCGACAAGTATAAGGTTACTACAAATAAAACAAAAAAAGGATACTTTTTGTCAGCTTATTTATTGTATTAAACAGTAAATATCATTGCTCAAATTGTAGTAAATTCATAATTGAAGTATTTTGGATGAATGTTTATGTTTAATTGTCAAATTGACAGTTGATGCTTTGATGGCTGCTAACCTGAAAAAAATAAAAATTGTAATTTATCTTTACTGTTATAAAGAAAAATGTCAAGTAATTATCTATATTCTGTGATAAATTCGACTAACCTGGTGACTTTAGTAACTTTTGGTGCAGTAAAGTTTCCTTTTGTGGTTGAGTGTTAGTTTCGGTGGAGGACGGGCGGTCCGATGCCGGAAGCGAATGAAAAAAAAAGATTTTTTTTGAAAATGAAAGAATTTTGGTCAGGCAGCCGTGCTGGACGGTTGAAATTGGGAGGTCGAGGAAGACAGTTCGGATCAGCCAGTCGTGCGGATAGGACCGTAAATTTTTCCTCTCGAGTGCTGTATAGGGAGCCATTTTTTTGGAGAGCACGTGCTGATTCGTAAAGTGAAGTTTCCCTTTGTGTGAAGATGAAGGGTCTATAAAAAGAGAAAAGTCAAATTAGTGATGTTTAAATAAAATAATAGTGGATGTAAATCATATAATAAACCAATTTAATAAGAATTGGAAAGCTTACCTGTTACTGGAACGGTGGAACTGGAAAGTTGTACACGTGTAACCGTGCTGCTGAACCGCCGGAGACGCACATCGTAGTGTTGCTGAATCCAAGAGTTAAGCTGTCGTATCTGTTGAATCTAAGAAGCGCCAATTAGCTTATGGGGGCACAACGTTCGAAGAGAAAACTCACCGTTGTCGATGCCAAGGAGACGTTTCTTCGACGAAACGGCCCTGCTGTACGAGACGGGCGCCCCACCGCATCAGAGTTACAATAAAAGATTCATCACGGATCGTCGATCAACAGAGTGTATGTAAGTGTTTTTACTAACTCAAATGTTAATGACATTAAGCAGTGTATGTACTCGTGGACATGAAACAAAAAGAAAATGATTAATTATTATTTTGTAAAGTATAAGCCAGTGGCGATTAGTAATTATCTCAATACCAGTAAGCACATTCTACGATCGCAAATAGAGGCCTGGTTTATTATTCGAAATGTTTTAGTATTTTTTTGGTTATTTCTGATCTCGGATGTACTTACTCAGAACATTTGTCGATATAGCCTTGAGTGTAGAATCTTCTTTAGTTTTAATTTTAAATAAGCTTTAAAATCGCTAAGTAAAATACGGCGTCGCCTAGGATTAAAGTTGCGTGTTTTTATGACCTAAAAGAAAGAAATATTATCACATGTTAGAAAGAGATGGAATTTATAAATGTAAAACTAACCATAGAAATACACAGCTGATTCTAGTATACTTAGTAAATTGAATTAACAGTTTATTTTTCACAAACTATAGTATCAATTTTTAATTTGCAATATCATTCTCTTTATTTTTTTATACGAAAACATAATTATTTTATGAATAAACTTTTGTTCTTACATTTTAAATATTTTTTTGGTTATAAAAACATAAACACTACCTCAACTGTCACTGTAGAATAAACACGCGCAAACAAGTGAGTTGACACTGAGTATCATAAACAACATACAGGCGACGAAACACAGAATACGTGAAAGGCACCGCACATTCGTAATTATAGTATAAGGCGATACGACACCAAATAAATCTCCGTGCACACTAAACAAGGCCGGACCGATTTTTTTTTATCACCCCCCCAGCTCTAAAATTTGCTAAGCTAGTCCGGTGAGGTATACATTGGCCCCAATCGTGCTCCACCTCCTGATAGGTGTGACAATACTTAAATGTATTTATTTATTCAACAGTCAGCACACACATACAGTCATACTCATGAGACACAATTTAATACATCAGTAATATTTTTCCGTACTTTTTAAATGCTCACATAATATGTGTTTGTTAGATACATACTTACATAGTGAATGAAGTTGTCCAATAATTACCAACAATGTCTTATGACGGTTAAAGGAAAAGTTTTTAATTTTTGAAAACTTTCAAAAAATGGAAACTTTTTTGTAAATTTAAAATTTTTTAGATAGATAGATAGATAGATAGAAATTTCTGTATTTGCAATGAAGCTTACAGTGGTTGACAACAATTAACAGTTAACAATAATCAGTAACAGTAACAAATGACATAACATTATAATACGTATTAACCTATTCTTAATAGGATATTATCTAGCTTAATAAAATTAATACATAAAATTAATGCAAAGTAATTAATTGGTCGTTTAATAACAAAAATAGAAATGGTTTATTATTAATAGAATATTAGACATATTTATTTTATTTCCTTTTTTCTTTTTTTTTTATTTGTATATATTTACCAATTCTATTACGTTTAATTTATTTTTCTTTATATCCTTTTTCTTTTGTTTTCTTTAATTCTAACTCATTACGAATAATTGTAATCTAATGATTAATACTTATATATGTTATAAATAAAAAGTACATACTCTATAAAATTCATACTTATAAAGTGACTTGTAGTAGTTTATCATAACCTATGGGCTATGATACGCATCCATGTCTGCATTTAGACACATTCATACTCATACATACGTTCAGACACATGTATGTATAATGTTGACACTACATAATTATTTCTAATTACATTTAATACATGATTTTTTATTTATTTATTTATTTATTTATTTTTTATTTAGGTATTTTTTTTTTTGTAAAAGTTACAACTGGCAAGATACATAAATATTACTCATTTAAAACAAAACTTCTTAATTTTAAGGCTCCACTCACGAAATAAAAGATACTGTTGATTATTTCCGGCGTTAAATTAGATAGTAAATTAATTAGATTAGTTTCATTGTCCATTTCTTTATTTAGATATTTATCTAAGTAGTACGTTCTAATAGCTTTATAAATTGGGCATTCTAGGATAAAATGCAATAGTGTTTCAGGGCTTTTAAGGTTACATATTTCGCACAAATCTTCTTGTTTCCATTTATAGGTGCTATTATTAGCCTGTAATTTAATTATTTTTAAACCTGAAACTCTAAGTTGACTTATTACTCTTATTTTATTCAAATTTAAATTTAACTGAAAGTAAGTATCGTTTTCTTGTATAATGTGTTGATATATGCGGCTGTAGCTGGAGCTCAAGATTCTGCTTTTATCCTCGTTAGCTAGTTGGTTCTGATATGTCGTTCAAATATGCTGGAGATGGTTTCTTATCGACTGCGGGTTTTGCTCCTGCCATATATAATCTAGGTTCAGTCTTTGAAGTAACTCACGAAGTTGACTAACCCAGTTATATTTAGTCAATGTCATTCCGTTCAAGTCTAATTTTTTCAGTCTTTCGTAACAGATTTTTGGTAATTTATTTTTATTCATTCTTAGTAATTTTTCCCACCATTTTAAGATTTTTCTTAGTGCCAAAACTGCTAAATTTCCTCTTCGTGTTTCGTGACGTATTATATAATTTGGAGTGTTTTGAGGCCAGCAAAATATAGTTTTAAAAAATATACTTTGAACTTGTTCTATATTTTGGAAATATCTTAAGCTCCAGCATTCAGCCCCGTATAACAGCGTTGATGAAATACTAGCATCAAAAAGTTGTATACGCACGTCCCAAGATTGCATTTTAGACTTTGTCATAATATCTTCTACACTAAGTACTGCGGCGGTAGCTTTTTTAACAGCATGCTCTGCTGCTTTAACAAAGAGGCCTGAGGATGAGAATTGGACGCCAAGGTAACAATAGTCTGGTACGATATCGATGTTTCTGTCGTTAATTTTAAATATTAACGAGTTTTTTAGTTTCCCGCCTTTTCTAAATATTATCATTTTGGTTTTGTTTGTGTTGACAGTAA
>JAPWDM010000102.1:0-32500 GCA_035578155.1 Brachynemurus nebulosus | reverse complement strand
TAATTATATTTTATATTAAGTTATGATTTTGCTTATACACATTAAATTTAAATTATTTTTTCATATTATTTAAATAAATTTCCAAATTTTAATTACAATAAAACGTTACTTATCTTAACAATGATGCATTTTTTCCTTTTCAATAATAACGTTATAATTTCTAATTTACATCTTGACCAAGTCCCTTTTTTTTTTACATTTCTTTGTTCGATGTTAACATCACCGCGGTCGCTTGGAGAAGAGAGTGTATCCTTTTTTTTAAATTAATATAAATTAGTTATTTTTAATTATCTGTTATATAACTTGTTTGTTAATTAATTTTGAAATAAAGGTTCGATCAAACAATGGACAAAGCGTTAACTAAACTTTTCAGATTTCTGTAAAAAAATATGTGATGGTAATACGAAATGTAAACGTCAATTTGAAAATATACCACTAGATGGCATTTATATATATATATAATTGATTTTTATTGAATTCTATGATCTGACATATTGGACCACAGAGGATATTGGACTGATATTAACTTCGAACACAAATGTTAGATGTCAGTATTCTGACATTTGCAAATCGAGTAATTATTAATTAATCTAATGTTCGTTTATAATCGTTTTCCAAAGAATTCAATAATGTGTCGAATTTAATTCGTCACAATATTTATATATATATATATATATATATATATATATATATATATATATATATATATATATATATATATATATATTTAGAAAAAATTATTTAAAAATAAAAATTTAAATTCAAATAATATAAAATTTAGTATTTGAGAAATAAAAAATCTTGAGTTGTTTAGAGCATGAATATAAAGTTTTTTTTTAAATCTCTATTTTCTCAGGGGATTATGGGTCCGCGCGAAGATGAAGTTCAGACTAAAAAAATTTACAATAAAATTCATATATTAACAAGTAATGGGCGATTCTCAGCGTGACGCACGGGACATTTGTAAAACAAAAACATGTTTTAAAAGAAAATTACAATTAACAATAATCCGGACAAAATATTATAACTGGTATTATCCCAATATGTATCTAATTAGTATATTTTAATTTATATCTGAAATCCAGTGCTCAAGACATAAGACATTAATAAGCATGATGCACGGGACTCGTACGAACGATTCAATTATGGTTCACCTAGTTCACAGAATATTTTCTGTGAATTGTGATATTATTTTTATTTTTCTTATCATAAATATTTTCCTTGTATTATTCTCTTTATAATGTTTATTTTTGTTTAGAAAAATTTTTGTTTTTTAATGAGATATTTGATATTTTGTAGTACGCTGCATCGTGATGCACGGGACGTGACGCACGGGACACCAAAGTAATCTTGCTTAATATTGTGTTAATAAGCTTCTCAAATCAAATATAAGTGTTACTGTTTTACTTATAATTATTATATTTCATATCTTTTAAAGAAAATAATAAAATTTATTCACTATTTTTTTTTTGTTTACGAACTTTTTTTGAGTAATTGTACAAAGTTTACATTCTACTTTAAATATCTTTGTAAACAGTATATTCATTAGCTGGCTAGATTTTAAATGGGAATACAGTGCCTTTATTGTGAAAATAAGTAATGACCCCCCCTCCCCCCCCAAAAAAAAAATTATCACGTGTCTTCCAAATTTTGCCGCCCGGGGTCAGTGCTCCGCGTGCCCCTAGTGTAAATCCGGCACTGCATACATAATATGTGTGATGTATGCTATTTAAAATGTTATGATAAACATGTATTACCACACCCAAAGTGTAAATTTATTCATTTTCTTGTCACGTGACGCACGGGACATTTTTGAAATTAAAAATTAAAAAATTCCAAGATTATGTAAATTTAATGTAAACATATTTTTGCATATGCATTGTTATTCTACCTTTACAACCTACGTTCAAAGAAAATTCATTTGTTAATTTCAAAGATAACTTGAAAAAATCATATTATGTGTGACGCACGGGACAGGAGATCACACTTGTGAATACAGTTGTTTTTTATTAGGAAAAAACAATGTAGCTTAAAAAGTCGTACTGCTATGTGTACCTTAAGCCTAGACTTACCCTTTCATATGATTTGAGTTTGTTTAATTGTATCACAATGTCAAAAAAACAATACTGAAATTTGTTTTCAAATTAGAAATTGGTGACAAATTACAACGGGTCAACTTTTCGGTGTTATACCGTAAAAACCAATTATATTTTTTCAAAAATTTTACTTGTTTGATAAAGTTTATATGTTTTTTTACCACAAAAACTAGATTCCAATCAAATTATTCCATTTCGAAAATTTCGGTTTTATTGACCACTTATCAGAGAATCGTCCTAATCATCAGTTCACAGCCATACATAAAGTTTTTTTTTATATTCTTGGACAGTTATTTAGCTAACAGTAAATTTAGTTTGCTTTAGTTTTACAAGTTTTGTTGTTGGACTAGAAAAAAAAGACTTGTTTTTTAAGAAAAGTTTAACAGCCATTGAAGTAACAGGAAATTAGTTAACCATCAGTATACGAACGTATAAGAAAATGGAAAAATAGAACGAATAATAAAAAAAAAAAAATAGAAACCTTATACACACACAGGTTAACCAATTTCATGCATGCACAAATGAATCATTACAAAAAAATTTCGCAAGGACCTAGTTTAATTGCATTCGCATATATAAATTTAGAAGGTTAAAATTAAATTAAGGCCAATAAAAAATCAGTAAAAAACTATTGCCGGTAAAAACATAACAAAGCAAGATAGTGTTACATTAATTTACGATTAAATTAGCTTTCGATGGACAAATATGGTTTCGTATTTAATATCGTTCATTTAGTAAATTACATAATGTTCAATTAAGATTTCACATGACCAGAACAGATGGCCGGTTCACACAAGTCGGTGCAATAATCATTTAGGTGAAATTTATCACAGACACAAAAAAAACGTAAGGATCAAAGCTGGCTTATCTGAATTTTTGTTGAAATTGACGTTTGAGGCGTTAACATCCGAACCACCTCCAGGAAACTTGACGGCTACACGGTCAATGCTCCTAATCCAAACTCGAACTCCAGTCAGTCAGAGGAACGCCATCAATACTGGGCTGAATCATATGTAATCTTTTTTTTTTAGAAAGCATCTATCAAAACGATCCAACAAACGACTTAACTCATTTTGGAAACTAGTCAAACATCTAGTCAAACATATAAAAAAATTCAATTAAATAACAACTAACCAAACAGCAAACTGTAACAAGGAGAATGTAAAAAAAGTTCCTCTTTTGAATAATTCAAACGTATGGCCTTAACCATATTTGTGTGATATACAAAAAATAAATTTAAACAAAATAATTTTAAAAGTAATTATTTTATCAACAATAGAAACATTAAAAAAAAAAATTCTTACCTAGAAGTTTAGAGCATGAATATAAAGTTTTATATTCAAACAGTCATATCCTAGTCAAACATCCAGAGGTAACGAAATCAAAGTTGCAAATAAAAAGAAATTAATTTCTGACAGTCGAAGTTTAAATAACAAACATCTCATTTCGCAGAATAAATACGATTTGAAAAATGCCGGAACGCAATGCAACTTTACTTGGTTACGGACAATGATATTAGATAATATACCAAAGTACCCGGTGTATTCAAAGACGCGAAACTACTCGGTGCTTCAAAAAAATTTTTTTTTTTTAATAGAGAATTTTAGAACTTTTTTTTTCAAAACAAAGGTTTCCTAATTTAATGGAAACAAAATAAGTGTAGGGCACGTAACAATATATATATATATATATATATATATATATATATATATATATATATATATATATATATATATATATATATATATATATACACTAAAAGAAACAATTTTCTTCTTTTGTTTAAACTTATCATTATTAATGTAGGTTAGTACAGTAATACATATACCTAACTTGCAAAATAAATAAAAATGGATAGTATAATATAAATATTTACATTACGTACAATTTCTATCAGCAAAATTTAACTATGAAGACAAATGTAGGAACAAACTTTATGAAGACAATTATTATTATTTATTTACATAATGATTTCGAAATATATAATTAAATATTCCAAAGTTGTCAAATATTTACAACATACGTAATACTGAATACATACATACATTTACAATGGATGGCCTATTATAACAACTTGACTGTTCAAATCTGTAGTTGCTATTAAAAATACGGTAGTTATATTATTAAACCAAAAAGTGAAAAATGTTTGGTATTTTTAAACAATTAAAAGGATCGCTGATATGATTTGGAAGCTACATACATGTACGCGCATACATAAATTAAGTACAAATTAAGGTTTGGTTTTAATAGAATATGTAATTGAATTTGATGAATGTATACTTGAATGAATGAATGAATGAAAGAATATGTAATATATATATATATATATATATATATACATCCTTACATCTTCTCTTACACCCCGTATATATATATATATATATATATATATATATATATATATATATATATATATATATATATATATCCTTACATCTTCTCTTACACCCCGTATATATATATATATATATATATATATATATATATATATATATAGGGTGTGGGAGAAATAACTGATCCTTTTGAGGGGTGACGTGATTTTCTCAAACTGTTAATTCCGAAAAAATTCCTGCGGTTTTAGTGTCTATAGGGTGCTATGATTCACCCTGCAAAAGGATAAGATTTATTTAATTTCCACCCTATATATATATATATATATATATATATATATATATATATATATATATATATATATATATATATATATATATATATATATATATATTTATATATACAGGTGTATATATAGGCTGGAAAATAAATACGTCTTATGCTCGTGAGAGATGGTTTTTCTCGGTGTAAAATTGCCAAAGACATAAAAAATTTTTCGGAATTCGCTATCTGAGAAAACCAAGCCCAGCCAGTTCATGATTTAATATAAATTTCTCTGAATGCACGTCTGACTAAACTACAATTATTCACACCCTGTACAATAAACATTTTTTTAAAAATAAAAAACAAAAAGGAAATTAAATTTTTTCAAGGACACATTGGCATGTGAGATAGAATTATACTTCTTACTCTTTTTAACCAGTAAAATACCCGTCTACTCATATACCGGATGATTAATGTAGTTAATACTTTATAATATTAAAATATTGCTACAATGGTCTTTCAATAGCAAAATTAAATTCTGTCATAAAAAAGCACGTCTCTGGTGCGAACTTTATGAAAGGCACTGTATATATATATATATATATATATATATATATATATATATATATATATATATACATATATATATATGTATATATATATATATATATATATATATATATATATATATATATATGTATATATATATATATACATATATATATATGTATATATATACATATATATATATATATATATATATATACATATATATATATATATGTATATATATATACATATATATATATATATATATATATATATATATATATATATGTATATATATATATATATATATATATATATATATATATATATATATATATATATATATATATATACAGGGTGGAAGATAAATAAGTCTTATGCCCGTGAGAGATTGTTTTTCTTGGTGTAAAATTGCGAAAGGCAAAAAAATTTTCTCGGAATTCGCTATCTGAGAAAATCGAATCCCAGCCAGCTCATCGTTTAATATAAATTTCTCTGAATACACCTCTGACTAAACTACAATTATTTATACCCTGTATAATAAAGATTTTTTTTAAATAAAAAACAAAAAGAAAATTAAATTTTTTTATTTTACCATGTGGTCCATGTGTAAACATTTCCAGATGGTTGAATTGATATGTACCATATAGCGTACAAAGAAAAGCGAACACAATTTTTCATAGATTCTGATTAAAATATGTTTTGAAATATTTTCGATGTTTTTACAATTTCATAGTAGTTATATCACAGGACATTATGAATATTACAAAAATCTTACAATACCAACTTATAATCACATCACAATACCCCAAACACTATTAGTCCAACAAAAACCATTCTTCCAACCACAACAATAATATACGCAACCACAACAACATAATTCACGACCGCAACAACCGAACTGATGTCTACAACAATACAACCCGCGACCACAACAGTCATACAAACCGACACCTATGGACATAGGAAGTAACCAGATCAGTACCCGAAGACCAAATCCTCACCAAAAAGATATACCGAACTTCTTCCAGCCACCATTTACCAGCAAAGAATTACATAACCTAGAGACCCAAGAAAACCAGAATTATACTAGTTTAGACGAATATTTAACCGACTATTAAACTAACCAACAAACTGACTATATAACCGAGAATCCTATGCTATTAGACGACGGCAACTTCTACAACTCTTACGAACTAGACGATCAAAATTTTCAATCGAGTTGGGAAACCAACTCGGGTACATAGACAGTAATCTCCTTGGTTCCACTTTACCCTATATCTACATATCCAAGGCACACGGACCACCATTAAAATTCCTGATAGACACAGGTTCCTCAAATTCCTTCATCAATCCTGAACATATTCACTCAAATCAAACTTATAAAACTCATCCCGCCCATATTAAAGCTTTGCTAGGCACACATACTATTGACACTAGAGTAGAACTACCAGTATTTAATGAATTTAATCAAGAAGGTATACTAGAATTTTTGGTACTTAAGTTTCATGCATATTTCGATGGTTTACTAGGACTAGATGCACTTAACCACTTGCAAGCTAAAATAGATATCCCAAGCAAACAACTAATTACAACTTCCTCAATAAACAGAATAAATTTGTGTTCAAACCCAATTTAACTAGTGGTATTCATACGATCGAAGCAAGCAGTAAACAAATCATAAAACTGCCAATCGATATACAGTGTGGTGATGTACTACTACCTGAAACAAAAATTTCAAACAAATTTATGATTCCACCAGGAGTTTACCATGCAAAAGATTGGTACATATTAGCTCCTGTAATCAATTTAACTAATTTAACTAATCATCGTAGCGTTCACTATCTACGCCATTTGGGAACATAAGAATAAGCAGAAAATCGAAGCAAGAATCACATTCGTCCAACCCACCGCTCCAGCAGAAGCGCCAAAGCTCATCTGGCCTACGCTTGCGACTAAGGGGGGAGGAGTTAAGAATGACAACACACACTGAGTCAGCAGATACGTGACTTAAGTCAAACTCTCTTCACTTCCACAGATATCATATTTCATTTATTGCAATTTCAACATTTAGCATTTCTGAAATTTTTGTAATTCTATATGAAAGAAACTTCACGTACATTTGTATCAACATTTCCTGTCCATGTTAATCTATATCAGCCATTAGTTAATCTAATCATTTAATCTAACAGTTAATTTAATCCAACGGTTAATCTAATCATTCCTGTGAGAAATCATAAAGTTGTTTCTTTGAATGTAAAAGTATCTCCAACAAATTCAGCACTTTTACACTATATAAAGAATCGAGAAACTAAGGTTCTCGGATATACTTGTCAGGACTTAGTACGCGAATTGTAACAGTCGAAATCATTGTTGTAATATTTTAATTGTTGTAATAAAGTTTTGTAATAAATAAATTTTTTTTATTAACTTCGCGCTCCTCGCAAATATATATATATATATATATATATATATATATATATATATATATATATATATATATATATATATATATATATATATTTAGGCTATTTATACAAATAGCGTAGGCGTTGTTTGTATTTTCTATGGCAACTAATAAATAGATTCTAAACTTCATCTTATTTTTATTGTGATCAAGTTAAATATCAATTTTGTTAAATTTTAAAATAACTAATATTTATTAAAAATAATTAATAAGTTGATAAAATGATGAAAATATGCAATAGTGACAGCGATTTCTTAAATAGACTTCCAGATATTTCTGAAACTGCAAAAATTATTATTATTATTATTTTTTCAAGTATTTTTTAAATGAAACGAATACATTTTACAAGATTGTAGAAAAAATTATTTGTGTAACTCGAACACAAAGTAACGTTACCGCTCTCATGACAATGACACGTACCGCCTGGCGGCGTCGCGCGTCAATATCCTCAATCGAGCGGCAATGTACCACTTTGCGCTCTTAATACACAAATAGCTATTTAAATTAATTTACTTTAAATACTAATCTTTTCAAGTAAATTGATTTTGTTATATAAAAATATTATAAACTTGAAATTGAGCCCAAAATCTATACTCCAAAATTTGAATTACTACCATTTGTATAATAGAGATGATAGTTCGAAAGTTATTTTCTTGGATATTATACAGGGAAGTTTTTAGGTGTCGAATATCTATAATAAGGATAATTTTTGGAAAAATAACCACCAAATATACTATTTTAAAAAATTTTTAATTTTAACTTTTTCTTTATTACGACGTACGTTTCGGCCTATATCCGCCCTCATCAGGTCTGTGTTTTATAAAATATAAACAAAAATAATTTAAATTTGTATATAAAAAATATAAGGAAAAGAATAAAATACTTACAAATAAATATTAAAATTATAAAAGTCACATACAAATTTCAAAAATAAAACAGTTATTTATAGATAAAATCAAAATATTAATAAAAAACAACAATTAAAATTAAAAACAATTAAAATCATCACAATGCGACTAGTTTAAAAATAAAAAATAAAATGCAAATGACTAGAATTTTTACTCGTATATGGCTAAAGGTTCGCAATTTTTTAAAAGGGAAGTGTGAATCATTAAAAGTGTATTCATTTTTGCAGTTTCGATACTGTACTTGTTACTATGCTACCACGATCAACATGTAGTTACCATCATTGGGAACTAGTTTGGTAGTAGTTTGCGCGCTGTCATGCAAAGTTGTTTATAAACAGATGATGACAGGTTATTAATGTCCGTTTGAAAATTACAATTGTTTTCGTATGTTGCGATCCATAGATTCTCCAGGTTTAGACGCTTTCTTAAATTCGTTTCGTACTGTAGAATGTTGGCGTCTTCGAATAAGAAACGGTGATCATTTTCATCGGAGTGTTGCCCTAAGCCCGTCCGAATGTTACCCCTTTTTAGATCCCGTTTATGCTGTTTTATTCGATGTTCCAAACTTTTTGATGTTTGTCCAACATAAAGAGTACTGCAGCCGCCACACTGGACTGAATATACCAAGTTTTCCTTTTTCTCTGTAGCTATGGTTGGTTTTAGGTTCGAATAAAATGTGTTATAAAGGGTGAAGGGATAATTAAACACTGGACGAAATCCATGTGTCTGTAGAATAGAGGACACTGCAACTGTATCTTGTCCCAAGTATGGTATCAGTACATAGTCGTTTTTTCGTGGTGTGTGTCTGTCCGTCTTTAAATTATTGTAACTACGATGCACGATTTTTTGTATTAGCTCGTTGATTATTTTTTGGGGGAAATTATTCTTTTGTAAAATATTTCTGGCAGTTTTTAATGTTTCTGGACGGTGTTCAGGGTGAGTTAGGTTCACAGCTCTGTTAATGATGCTGTAGGCAGTGTTGCGCTTGACATGTAACGGATGTCCAGAATGCCAGTTAATGAGTCTCGATGAGCAGTACGGTTTCCGGTGCCACATTGTGGTGAGTGTATTATTACTGTCTCTAGTGATTTGTATATCCAAAAAACATAGTTTCCTGTTTTCCTCGAGTTCAATAGTAAATTTTAATTTTTCAGAAAACGAATTAAAAATCTCGAGAATATGTTGTGTTCCATCGAAGGGAACCGCTGTAAAAATATCATCAACATATTTGAAAAAGAACGGTACTGTATAGTCTAATTTATCGAGACAATCATCAACTAACAGATCCATCACCACGTTACAAGCAATTACGCTTATAGAACTACCCATTGGAAAACCACTTTTTTGTTTGTAAACACCGTCCATAAACTTAGTGGTGAAAAAAGAATTATTGATTATTAGTTTTAAACCCTCCAAAAATGTATCATAATCCAAACTTGTAAAGGGCTGTATATATGACCAGTTTTTTTCCACATGGGTCGAAAAGGTAGGTTTGTCTTTATAGATTGGGTGGAAAAAACTGGTCATATATATACTCTTTACAAGTTTGGATTATGATACATTTTTGGAGGGTTTAAAACTACTAATCAATAATTCTTGTTTCACCACTAAGTTTATGGACGGTGTTTACAAACAAAAAAGTGGTTTTCCAATGGGTAGTTCTATAAGCGTAATTGCTTGTAACGTGGTGATGGATCTGTTAGTTGATGATTGTCTCGATAAATTAGACTATACAGTACCGTTCTTTTTCAAATATGTTGATGATATTTTTACAGCGGTTCCCTTCGATGGAACACAACATATCCTCGAGATTTTTAATTCATTTTCTGAAAAATTAAAATTTACTATTGAACTCGAGGAAAACAGGAAACTATGTTTTTTGGATATATAAATCACTAGAGACAGTAATAATACACTCACCACAATGTGGCACCGGAAACCGTACTGCTCATCGAGACTCATTAACTGGCATTCTGGACATCCGTTACATGTCAAGCGCAACACTGCCTACAGCATCATTAACAGAGCTGTGAACCTAACTCACCCTGAACACCGTCCAGAAACATTAAAAACTGCCAGAAATATTTTACAAAAGAATAATTTCCCCCAAAAAATAATCAACGAGCTAATACAAAAAATCGTGCATCGTAGTTACAATAATTTAAAGACGGACAGACACACACCACGAAAAAACGATTATGTACTGATACCATACTTGGGACAAGATACAGTTGCAGTGTCCTCTATTCTACAGACCCATGGATTTCGTCCAGTGTTTAATTATCCCTTCACCCTTTATAACACATTTTATTCGAACCTAAAACCAACCATAGCTACAGAGAAAAAGGAAAACTTGGTATATTCAGTCCAGTGTGGCGGCTGCAGTACTCTTTATGTTGGACAAACATCAAAAAGTTTGGAACATCGAATAAAACAGCATAAACGGGATCTAAAAAGGGGTGACATTCGGACGGGCTTAGGGCAACACTCCGATGAAAATGATCACCGTTTCTTATTCGAAGACGCCAACATTCTACAGTACGAAACGAATTTAAGAAAGCGTCTAAACCTGGAGAATCTATGGATCGCAACATACGAAAACAATTGTAATTTTCAAACGGACATTAATAACCTGTCATCATCTGTTTATAAACAACTTTGCATGACAGCGCGCAAACTACTACCAAACTAGTTCCCAATGATGGTAACTACATGTTGATCGTGGTAGCATAGTAACAAGTACAGTATCGAAACTGCAAAAATGAATACACTTTTAATGATTCACACTTCCCTTTTAAAAAATTGCGAACCTTTAGCCATATACGAGTAAAAATTCTAGTCATTTGCATTTTATTTTTTATTTTTAAACTAGTCGCATTGTGATGATTTTAATTGTTTTTAATTTTAATTGTTGTTTTTTATAAATATTTTGTTTTTATCTATAAATAACTGTTTTATTTTTGAAATTTGTATGTGACTTTTATAATTTTAATATTTATTTGTAAGTATTTTATTCTTTTCCTTATATTTTTTATATACAAATTTAAATTATTTTTGTTTATATTTTATAAAACACAGACCTGATGAGGGCGGATATAGGCCGAAACATACGTCGTAATAAAGAAAAAGTTAAATTTAAAAATTTTTTAAAGTAGTACATTTGGTGGTTATTTTTCCAAAAATTATCCTTATTTCTTGGATATTGTAATATTCTTTAATTATATAAGGTTTTTTTTAAATAATGTAACAGTTTGAATAAATAAATAAAATTTTAATTTCTGAATAGAACACAATTATACAACTTTTTAAACAAATAGGAAATAATGATAAGTATCACAATATTATTGCAGTTGATGAATGTAATTAGTTCGACGTTTAATGTTCAAGTGAATTTCCGTCCATCACATAATGATTTTTCACATCGTACCCGCGTCCCTGTGTAAGGAACCCCTTAATATCTCTGTCATCTTACAAGTACAAATTTTGAAACTGGAGTACAAAATAGTACTAAATACGTACTAAATCTGGGTATAGTTTTTATGTCGAAATTCCGACAGGGCCGGACTGGCAATGTACTGGCTTGGTTTTGGAACCCCCTTAATATTTCTGCCAAATTATGAGTACAAATTCTGAAACTGGAGTGTAAAATAGTACTAAATAGGTACTAAATCGTGGTATAGTTTTTATATCAAAATTCCGGCAGGGCCGAGCTGGCATGTTGCTGGCCCGGATTTGGGACCCACTTAATATCTCTGCTACCTTATGAGTACAAATTCTGAAAATTGAGTACAAGTTGGTACAAATTAAATACTAAATGATGTTTTTATATCAAAATTCTGACATGGTCGGGCTAGCATGTCGCTGGCTCGGATTTGGGACCCCCTTAATATCCTCGCCATCTTATGAGTACAAATTTTGAAACTGGCGTCCAAATTAGTATAAATTTGGTACTAAATTGTGGTATAGTTTCTATATCTTTCAGACATGGCCGGGCCAGCGATATGCACCTCTAATTTAGGGCTTGGCACGAAATGTTTTTTTGATGGGATCTGACTGTTACAAGTCTAGACAGGCTGTTGCTTCAGATAGGACAGGTGTATGTTAAAAGTACTCTAATTAAAAATGCGTAAATTAGCTTTCCATATACTACCCCTAGTTGCGATTTTCTATTGATTAGTGGATAGAGTTGCAATGTTATGAGATTAGCTTTTTAGATCTTGGTTTCGGTACGTGTTGCCCAGTTAGCCATTTCCCACTTAATAGAAGAACCATTGTTTGCTAATTGTTTTTCGTTATTAATGCGTCTTCACATTTAAACGGATTGATTTTAATTTCCCATTTTTTGAGGTAGTTAGTAATAGCATTAAGAGTACTTTGCGCTGTCTGGATGGCTATTTTCAAATCGTAACTGTGTGTTATAATTACGGTATCATCAGCGTACGTACTAAGGATTGTATTAGAAGGAATAGGAATACCGAGTACGTAGATACTAAAGAGTGTAAAGCCTAATGTCGATCCTTGAACGACTCCAGCTTGATATTTTTCTTATGTCAGATTTGGTACCGTTTGTATTAACATAAAACATGTTAGTAAGAAAGGAAGTTAATATAGAATTTAAGTTAGCAGGGGAATGTATTAGTGTTATTGAATATCGAGGAATATACCTACCTACAAAATATACTTTTTTTATAGCTATTTCTTATATTTATATGAGTTACTACTACTTCAAGCAACTGATGATTTCTTGATAATTTTTCACGAAAGCCGCACTGAAAATCTGAGATATGTAATTCTATAAAATAATGTATAATCTTGAAGCCATTTCCCAAAATTTAGGGTCTGAAAGGGTGCTTTTTAAGACTCACATACTTGCAGACTGAATAATAGAATGGGACCAACGGCATTATATTTTGAGCGAAAAATTAAGAAATACAGGATTCGTTTTATAGTAAAATAATAAATAGAGCAGAAGTTATAAGCGCTGAAGTTTACAAAACTTTTATATACAAAAAAAAAGCCATTGGGTTTTAATGAGACTTATGGTAATTGAAAGAGGGAAATTACGTTATGAATTGTATTTTAATTGTTTTTTACATTATTGACAAATTCAATTACTAAAAAATTGATTGCTGCTAGCGCGACAGTACATGTAACTGTTATCTGAACAATTTCTTGATTAAATCAATAATTTAGCTGTAAGAAAAATAGAAACTCTCAAAAACTGACCCTTTGTAACTTACGAGAGGTTTATAGCTTAGATTAGCTCTACTATACTCGAAATTCTACAAAGATATCCGCTATGTATTATCCTTAAAGCTTAAGCAATCAACATAATAAAAAGAAAATTCTTTCTTTTTTGAAAATTTTAAAGTGGTAGGTATTATGTTTTATATGTCTTGAGATACCTACAATACAATTAGTAGAATTCGTTTCATACATAGTAATGTTGTATTAATTTATATGTTTATATAATACAAAGATACGTACATATACATTTAATATGATGCCGTTTATAATATCATATGATATTTTAATAATTAGCTGTAAGCACTAAAATTTTAATACAACGGGTCGTTTTGATGCACAAAATAGCATGTCATTACCAAAACAATATGTAAACAAGACATTAACGAGACATCCCTAATGATAACACTGTTAAAACGGAACACTCGATAATGAAGCAAACTGCCATGCCATCCGCACTATTACACCGTTACATAAACATTGCTGTATAATATTCAAAATTATAACTTTTTAAATATCCATAGACTATATGCAGGAACGTTTGTTGGCATTAGTATGTTATATATACGGAAAACTGACTGCTTGTCAAACATAATAATAAAGCCTAAAAAGAAAAAAAAAGATATTGTAAATTTTAAATGCAAAACTGTACTACCTGTCTTATCAATACTTGTTATTTCTGTTTTTTATGTTTATTTGTATACTTGACTACATTTTAGCGGACTTGAGCCCGATGACTATGACAGTAATTTGTTTTGAAGTCCCTAGAAGTCGAAAACAACATTCGACATATATATATATATATATATATATATATATATATATATATATATATATATATATATATATATATATATATATTGTTAGGTAATTCAAAGTAGAAAAAAAAAGAGATTTATTGAAATTAAATTTTCAATGTTTGTATTAAGAAAATTTCTTATTGCACTGAAAAAAAAGGAAAATTTTAAATAATATAAATTGTTCAGTTTGAAATTAAAATTTATTTTGCCTTAGCTAGTTCAGTCTTACATGTAAATTTTTTTTCTAATTGTACAATTTTTAGTAAAATTTCAAGGTCGTGAGGGTTTATTCAGATTGTTCCCATACATTAATTGAGTGATAAAATTATTTTGAACAATTAAATAATTAACAACAATTTCTTGTTTCAACAACAATCAACAATATAAATAAATTATTAAAATTTAAGAAAATGTAAAATGGTAACAAGTTTAGAAATAAATTACATAATATAAAAGTCTTGTCAGTCAGTAAATATTTTAGTAAAATATAAAATAGAACAAGAAAAGGATCATAAAGAAAAAAAGGATCGTAAGAAAATATAGAGAATTTACGAAAATACAATAATTTTAATAAAATATAAAAGAAAACGTAGGAAAATATAGAAAAGTTACGGAATACAAATATCTACTGACCAATAAGCATGCTATAAAATTAAAGTTATAATTAGGTTAGGTAGGTAGCCCTAAATTACAATTAGTACGCAAACTTTAAGAAGTTAATAGAAAATTAAGAGAAAATTTGAGTGACAGAAACGTTAGTAGAAATCTTACTGTTTTACGTTAATATGAAAACTAACATATTACAAGGAATTAATAGAAAATTTGAATGGCAGAAAAGTTAATAGAATTCAACTGTTTTACACTTTATTAGGTTCACTATGCAATGTTAATTTGTTAATTAAAATAAGCACCAAGCACCATGTTGCAAATGTATAAGAGTATGCCAAAAAGATTACTTAACTAATATGTATAAGATATGTATAAGATATGTATAAAAGTATGCCAAAAAGATTACTTAACTAATAATCTCCACTTTAAAGATGGTATTAATTGGGCTTTAGAACGCTGAAACTGTGATGGTCATCCAAAATGTAGATGCAATTCACATGAGAAGGTGTTAACTCCAAATTTAGACCACTGGCGAGTCGAGTGCTTCCTAGGTTTGTCCATTAAAACAACACAAGATTCCAGCTTAACAAAGTTGCACAAATTGTATAATATGCCACTCAATGTTTTCCATATTACAAAGTTTATTCAAACTGTCACATAACTTTGTTACAAAATTCCTGTTATAAGAAAGTCATGTTTAAGAAATTGAATAAATAAAAATATAAATTTAATTAAATTAACCATTGTCAAAGATGAAATTAAAAAAGAAAGTTTAAATTCAACATATAACCTTTAAATTACATGTGACCAAAATTTTACATGTTAAACTAATTACATTATTGCAATAATAGAAAAATATATTAAAAAAAATAATTTAAGCATACCTGTTATAAGAAAGTCCGATCGGGATTACAAAAAAAATCAAATTAAAATGAGAATTGACATAAGCGATCCACTGGTATTTATAGACGTAGTTTAGCGCGAATTTTACACTGCCTATACGCGCGCAGTAATACCAACAAAAAAAATGCAATAAATTTGACACAGCTTATAGTCCACGCCAACAGCGAAAGTACAGTGGGGGCAACAGAATAAGTACAATAAAATTAATTTTGAAATTAGCAATTTTTAAAATTTGAAAACGTTGTACAGAACGTAACAATATATATATATATATATATATATATATATATATATATATATATATATATATATATATATATATATATATATATATATATATATATATATATATATATCACTAAAAGGGGAGGAGTTATGGATTAAAGGGAAGATTTCTTTATTTGGTGTGAAAATATCTGATTTTACAATTACATGAAATTACAGGAAATGAATATTATACTTTTTGATGTACAATAATTTGATGAGAAAATGCTGAATATTGATTTTACATAAAAGATAGAAAATGAAATAGGATCTATTAAATTTATTTAATTCTTAATAAATTGAATCCATAACTCCTCCCCTTTTAGTGAAGCGCCGGCCATAGAAGTTTTACTTCGCCTGACGGTGCTTGTGGATGCCCGGTCGTAGTGGTTGTAGTGGCCAAGACTGGAATTTCGTGGTTTGCTGACTTCGTTAAGTACCAAAATGTGATGACGGCTATAGCGATTGTAATAAGTCCAAGTATGATGTAAGTGCTGGAAATGTGGATGATTCCGTGCGTTTTCAGTAGTTGAATTTCTTCTCTGTTTTCAATATGATAATTTTTTAGTTTTTCTATGTTGCGCGGTTCCTCAAACTGCGTTTCGTTTATGGATAAGTTATGAAGCGGTAGGAATCTAAGGTTGCTTTAGAATAGTTGTTCCCTATTTTCGTACACAATGCCATTTATGGTAACGGTGCACTGGTGGAATTTTATTAATATTGTCCCATTGATTTCACGTTCCTTGATACCACATGTCGTAGCTAATAACGTACTTGGGAAATTGATTAAGAGTAAGTACTTGTTGAACAGGAATTTAAGTTGTTCCTGTTTGGGATATTCGGTGTAGACACAGTGTCCTTCGTTGTTAAGTGGAATGTTTCCTGGGTTTTTCCATTAAGTACAAACATTCCCCGTTTACGAGTGCGTAATTTTTATTAAGTTTGATAGTTTTTTGGTAGACATTAAGAATTGATTCCACGTAGTCGAGTCGAAAGGGTAGTTTATGAAATACTGGGATTTGAATGTTGAAAATTATGTTGGTATTGTTATAGTATGCTTGGACGTTAAGAAATTCATAAACTTCTTCCAAAGAATTGATAGGAATATTTTATTCGGTTAATAATTTTATAGTCCAGTTCGTCAGGTATTAGAATATTTTTCGGCATTATGTTCAGTTTAGCCATGTTAATTGTTTGCATTACATCTTTGATATGAGAGTTTAGGTATCCGATATTGCAAATTATTTGTGTCAAATACTGAGAATATTTAATTAAATGTTCCTCCCTTCTAACTTCATTTGCTAAATTACCGGCAAAATAATTTAAGTATGCATTAATTACATTTTGTTATTGATTTATGTGTTCAGTTATTTTATTAAATCTATTAATCATTTGAGTGTTGATTTTTACTTGCTTATTTAATTGTGTTGCTATATTATCTTGATTATTTTTTGGAATTTCAATGTAATTTATTTTATGGCGTCATTATCGTCCATGTTTCCTGTTATGTATTTTATGGCTAATCCGAGCCCATTGATGAGACCGCGCCTGTTCCTTTTAATTTTTCTTGGATAAGTCATTTTAAAATTATTTTGGAGTTCATTAAATTTCAGTTGTATTGTAGTTTTTAAATCCTTACATTTTATATCATTACGAATAAGCTTAATATTAGAATTTAGTTTTTCGATATTTTCTTTATAATTATCTAAGGTAATAATGCGAATAAGGTTGGAGTGAGATTTGATCAATTTTGCATTTCCGAAATTAATCGCGAGAAGTCCCGGGTTGTGGGTCAGGTCTTGTATGTCTATTGTCTGCGTCGTTGTTGTCGTTATTATTGTTAACCTGCAATTTTAAACGTCTTTTTAGTTTCTGTTTGTGTAGTTTTCTATTGCTTACGTCGATTAATGTTTTTCCATGGTCTTCTTTAACTTTTGTTTGTTTAAATTTTGGTGTTAATTTGTTGTTGCACCTTTCATGTATTTCAAATATTTTATCACCTGGGTTCAAAGCATAGCTTCCCTATCTCTATTAAGTTTATCTATGAGTTTAATTTTGTTTTGTTCTACCCTATTATTTACTTTTTCATAGAGTTGTTCCTTATGATTTTGCATTGCTTCTGGGTTAAGTTCTAGGTGAGCATCATATTTCTTACCAAAAAATAACTCGAATGGTGTAAATTTAGTTACCGAATGAATTTAATTATTGTAGGTGGCTATTGACATTGATAATTTATCTTCGTGGTTCATTTCTGGATTTTTTTTATGAACTATTCTATAAATTTCTAACAAGGTAGAATGAAAGCGTTCTACAGATGAATTTGGATTTGAATTCCAAATTGATGTAACATGTAGTTCAATATTTGCTTGGTTAAGAAATTGCCTGAATGTGATAGAATTAACCGGGACCATAATTCGCAAGAAATTTCCTAATTTGGGAAATTATGTGAATCGTATTTCTAGACTCTAAAGTGTATGCCTGAGCAAACTTTATCAACTAAAGTTAACATATGTTCATTATTTAGGTAAAATATATCAATGTGAATTATTTCCAAAGGTTTTTTGGGTGTTTGTGTTAATGAATATTTTACTTTCGGTGGTCGTCTGTCATATTTTACGGGATTACAAATATTACAGTTATTTATATGAAATGAAATTTTTGATTTTAATGAGGGAAAATAGTATTCGCGTCTTAAATGTAAAAACATTTCTTGTATTCCGCGGTGATTACTTTTCTGATGGTGTTACGATTTTTTTTGCAAAGACTTTTATCTCTCAATCGTCTTATGGATACAGATTGATTGACGGAACAACAATTTTTGTAAAATAATTTATTTAATTTCAATATTACCATTTCACTTTGTATAAATTACTGTGTTCTTCCACGGTTTACATGGAAACGGTTTCATGCGTTTTCATCTTTTGAACCTAAAAACAAGAAAAATTGTATTAGTTTATTGTAAACGTGATTTAAACTAAAACGGGAAAATTTAAATACAAATATCAGTGTAGTTAAATTTACACAAACAAAAAAAAGTGACAACTGTAAATTAAGTTACAAATTTGATGTTTATATGTAAACAAACCAAATGACATTTAAGTGGAGGTTGCCAGTATTGACGGAACAATCGGACACTTGTAACTACGCATGTGCGGAAACATCGAACGATCTAGAAAAGATCGCCGAAGTGAGGTATTGGCCAGGAATGATTAGCTCTCTTTCGTTATTTGGAGCCCAGGAGAGGAAGATGTAACCAGAGGTGTTGAACCTCCAACAATAAAAATTGTGAAGGGTACGCCATGTGGCGAATCAATTTTTAGCCATATTGGGATTTGGGAGCTACTAATTGAATTGGTGCTGAATATAGTGCATGTAACAAGTTATTTTAGTAAAAAAAAGTTAAAGCGCTTATCTCAATAATACTGCTCCAATTTTTTTATTTATTCTTCGGGAACTCTCACAAATTGTCGCTTAAAAATTGGATCGCCAAACATTTTGGAATTGGTGTCCACGTGGTGGAACAAAATTTGGCTGGTGCCGCTTATAGTGTGGACGTGGTCCAATTCTGGTAAAAGAAGTGCAGATGCTGCCAAATTTCTGGTGACCGTATAAATTCCGATCCGTGGTGTTCGTCTGGAATTTAGAAATAGTGGTGGTATACGCAAAGAGACACCTTGTATGTATCACTTCTATAGTGAATATTGTGTGAGTACATTTCTCTAATAAGAAAAACTAAAAATTCATTAAACATTGTATTACTATTTTAATAGTAAATTCTTGTTATTGATTATATTTACCTTGTTCGTTGTTGATGTTTGTAGATTTTAAGTTAAGGAAACTGAATGAACTTCCTTGCAATAAAATTTATCTAAGTATATTTGACATAATATTCATGTAAATATTTACTTGAACTGCATCGACCTCCGTTGGCTGCACTAGTTTAATTAGGTTAAATGTGATAATTTACATTTTAGTCGTGTAGGAATATTTTAGCAGCCGGCCTATAATTACTTAAAAGAAAGATAAAGAAAACCATTAATAAAAACAAAGAAAGTACAAGTTAATAAATTTTTTTTGGCCGTACATTCAATTAAGTGAACAAAAATTACTTTTGACATTTGAGGATTGGGCGTTCAGGCCGTTGTCATTAGACATTCATAAAGTTTAGGAATCGTCATTAATGTAGTTTCACATAATTGAATGTCGTGCTATATCAAATTATTTTCTTAATTCTAATTGAAATATAATCAATTTACTTTACTCACCTTTGTATTATACAGATCTTCTATACTAATTGATTGTACACATTTTCCAAAGATCACCACTCAATAGTTGTATGAAACAATCCGACTAACAATAATAATTCAAATGTTCTGAACTGATTGTTGTTCCTGTCTCTAACTTGGTTTTGTTTCAGCTAAATAAAAATTATAGTGGTAATTATAGAGGATAACAACTCGCATCTTTTCCATATTTTTCGGATAAAATATGGTGGCGCTCAACTTACAAGGGGAGTATTAAACATGGGAATCACGGATTTGGGAGAAATTAATGTATGTTGTGGAATATATTTCTCTGAGTATTGTAGTGATAATAATTTAGGTCAATGCGACTTTTTTTAGAAATTAAACGCACGAAAAATTTCGAATAACATATCGTGTTTGATATGTATCAGTTAGTTGGTATTGTCTGCAACAAAGGCCGCTGGTGGTGTGGTTAGTGCATGCTCTCATGTATGTAACTTTTTTAATATACAGACGGAAAGGTTCTGTGTTCGAATCTATGCCTTTCCAACATAAATAATTCCCTTTTCAATTTTTTTTAAAATTTTTTCAATATTGTACAATGGTCAATTACATTGATGATGCTTCTTATACAACAATATACAATATAATTCCTTTTCTAAATGGAGATATGGTATTCTTTTTTATGTCATTATTATGCTATAATTATTTTCTGAAAAAGGAGATATAATATTTTTTGTACATGTTGTCATTATATGTAACAGTAATTTTATTGTAAATTTTAAATTACTGAATTTTTTTTCGATCAAATTAAAGCGATTTTTATTATAAATTATTTATACTATTTTTAGACATTCTTCATTTTATCCTTATTTAAAGTAATGGCAGTTGTAAATTTTTTTTATAATAATGACATAAAAAAGAATACCATATCTCCTTTAAAAAAAAAATTATAGCATCCTCAATATAATTAATTGACCCATTGTACAATATTGAAAAAGTTAAAAAAAAAATTGAAAAGAGAATTATTAATGTTGGAAAGGCATAGATTTGAACACAAAACCTTTCCGTCTGTATACTAAAAAAAGTTACATACATGAGAGCATGCACTAACCACACCACCAGCGGCCTTTGTCGCAGACAATACCAACTAACTGATACATATCAAACACGATATATTATTCTAAATTTTTCGTGCGTTTAATTTCTAAATAAAGTCGCATTGGCCTAAATTATTATCACTACAGTATTCAGAGAAATATATTCCACAACATATATTAATTTCTCCCAAATCCGTGATTCCCATGTTTGATACTCCCCTTGTTAGTTTAGTTATTTTTGTAATAGTAAGTATTTAAGTCTCTTAGAGGATATAACCCATTACCCCCCCCCCCCCCCCCCAAAAAAAAAAAATCTACCAGGCTAGTCGAGGTGCGTCAAGTGTGCACTTTCTCAGTGGTAACACAAGCTTTTATTTAAAAATGAACTAAAATGTATAAAATAACTTTTGAGTGACGTTTGAAGCAAGGTGCAACATAATTCATAAAATCTTGATATACGACTCAGCAAACCGGTAAGGTGATTAGTGATGGGTTAATACGAATATTTATGAATATTACCTAATATGAATATATTCGTTTGACGGTATTATAATATCTTAAGCGATATCAAATATTACTAATATTTGTATTCTATACTAATACGACTAATACCAAATATTTTAGATATGGTAGATATGTATATGATATGTATTCCTCAACTAATACTACATATTCTAATACGTATTGTAGATAAGCACGGAGGTGGGGTGGAGAAGGCATACAATTTATGTGAATATTACAGAAATGAAGCCTACACACATTAACACACATGTAAAATAAAACGAGATGCAGATATTTTGTCAATGTAAACAACACACACACTACTAAAAAACTGACAGTAGGAGCACCAGTGTTTGACTTCAGATCATCTAACAAAATGACTAGTCCACCTACGTCATTGTAGATAAGTATTTATTGTATTCGTAGAGCAGTCTCCACATTCTCGCCGAAGTAGGACGAGGTTCCTCGTCGAAGTTCCTCGCTGAGCAACAAAGGCCGAGGCATTTGAATAGCATTAAAACACCAACCGCGAGACACAACGTAATGACCCTCTACATTTTCGTTTCGTCCAACCTCGGCGAGAATGTGGAGACTCCTTTATGAATATAATACGTACTTAATATCATACATATATACATAATATTTATTATAACGTATTTTCAACAATTTTTTCTTTTTTTAAATTCAACAAATACAAATTTTTTGGTTAAAAAATTTTTTAATCAGAGATATCTAGTAACAACTCCTAGAATTAAATTTTGAATTTCTTTGCCTATATGGAAACAGGATTTAACATTTTGTGTAATGTAATATATAGGCTATTGACTATGTAGTTGAATAAGGAGCTAATTCGTAACAGGTGTTTTATTATTACATATGTTCAATTGTACCCCAAAGATGATAAATTCACAAAGCGCTATTAAATTTAGGCGTGCGTTTTTACGAACGGCGTAAACTTATCGACGCTTACGTTTTTTAACTATAACTCAAAAACTATGCATTTGTCGTAAATACACATGATATGATTTTTTGTAGAGAATTAAATTTCCTATCGAAATGGCACATCGAACTCCAAAAACGTTTTTCTCAACAAATAAGTCAAAAAAACTATTTAAAGAAAAGCTCAAATTTTTCAATTTTTCTTTTTTTTTTAAATTTTTGAGTAGTACTTTTTTCTGAGTGAATTTAGGTACAGGGATTGGTTCACAAAAAAGAAAGCTGATGTAATTCCCGCCAGAATGGTGACCGACAAAACTATTTTCGATAACAACCGGCTGAGATACGGTCGTTCAAAGTTACCTACTTTTTTACAATTTTATTACTTTTGACTTTTATACCATGTTATTTGTAATTTTTACACGCAAAAATTATTTTTATTGAGTACAAAAATTATTTCTGCTTTATCAGAGGTAACGATAAAATTATTTGCTAAAAATTTTGATATTCATATGATCTTAGGTATAAAAAAAAACTTTAATATTGTACTAAATTACAGTTCTATTTTTTAAAAAAAATTAAATGTACCTATTATATTTCTCCCATAATGTTTTCAAATTCAATATCTATATCTTCATCAACATCGTTTTGGACATCTTCTTCTGTAATTTCTGGAACATCCGCATTTTCACAATTTTCTGGAACATCCGCATTTTCGCAAATAAATTCTTTGCAGCTAATTCCTAATTTTCTACAGCTGCAATTTCCGTGACAACCTTTTATACACCCGCAAGCTATTTGTTCCAGTAAATTCTGCAGTGCAGGAAGTTTTGTTGTTTTAATTGGCACTAATCCATTTTTAGATTTTTTCCAACCCCACTCAAATGGATTTAAAATATTTCCTTCCCACTGTTGAATTTAGTGGTACGTCCTTAAACCGTGATATTTAGTGGCATCAGAAATTAGTTGGAAATTGGTCAGAGAAAATTTTGGGCTTTTTGATAATTTTTGAAAAAGTTGTAACCGAGACCTACCTAAACTGTTGGCCTTAATGCCATAAAGAGAAATTACGATTTAATTCTATTACGTAAATTGCGGTTGCAGAAAATTATAGGAATTAGCTGCTCCATGTTCTGCAAACAATGTATGGGCCTAAATTGTGAAAATGGGGATGTTCCAGAAATGACAGAAGAGGATGTCCAAAACGATGTTGATGAAGATATTGATATTGAATTTGAAAACATTATGAGAGAAATATAATAGGTACATATAACTTTTAAAAAAAATTAGAACTATAAATTAGTACAATATTAAAGTTTTTTTTTATACCTAAGATCATATGAATATCAAAATTTTATCGTTACCACTTTTATCGTTACCTCTGGTAAAGCAGAAATAATTTTTGTACTCAATAAAAATAATTTTTTTTGTAAAAATTACAAATAATATGGTATAAAAGTCAAAAGAAATAAAATTGTAAAAATGTAGGTAAATTTGAACGACTGTATCTCAGCCGGTTTTTATCGAAAATATTTTGATCGGTCACCATTCTGACGGGAATTACATTAGCTTTCTTTTTTGTGAACCAATCCCTATACCTAAATTCACTCAAAAAAAAGTACTACTCAAAAATTTAAAAAAAAGAAAAAAAATTTGAGCTTTTTTTTAAATAATTGTTTTGACTTATTTTGTTGAGAAAAACGCTTTTTGAGTTCATAAAGTGCCATTTCGATAGGAAATTTAATCCTCTACAAAAACTCATATTATGTGTGTTTACGAAAAATGCATAGTTTTTGACTTATAGTTAAAAAACCTAAGCGTCGATAAGTTTACGCCGTTCGTAAAAACGCACGCCAAAATTTAATAGCACTTTGTGAATTTATCATCTTTGGTGTATAACTGAACATATGAAACAATAAAACACCTGTTACAAATTAGTTCCTTTTCCCCCTGTTTTTTTGTACATAGTCAATAGCCTAATAGCCAAAAATGTCTAGGTCTTTTCTAATAAAATCAGTAGCTGTTCTATTAAGATTTTTTTTTTAATGTATTAAAATGGCAAATTTAATGTGGAATATTGAGTATGGGAAAATTGAAATAACAGTAAGTACGGAAAAATTTTGGTTTTGCATTGCTGGATACAAAACTAATTTCTCCCCTGTAACTTCAATTCATTTATTAATTACTTAAGAAAATTAAAAGGCAGCAATCAAAAACGATTCAAAAATCATCACACATATATTTTATACATAGCTATGTATTTATTTTTTAAGAAACTACAACACATATTATGTCGGATTACTCGCATTTATCTCATTCGTACATTACCTATCATATTCTATACAATATATTCTATAGCTATCATATTCTAAACAAAATAAACAAGGTATACAAATCGTTTTCGTTACTTTACTAATATGTAACTATATTCATACCAATATATTATAATATTATTGATATATTCATACTAATACTTTTTGTCGTCATAATTTCATTCGAGAGTAATATCGTAGTATTATAATATCTAGAATATCTGACATTAGTAATACCTAATATCTGTAAATATTAGTGATATCTTAACGAATACTAATATATTCGTCTCACCACTAAAGGTGACATGGTTGGTTATCTCACACCAGATGTCTAGAAATAGATACATGACAATTAGTCGCCGGAAGCCAAGTACAGTACGCTAAAAAAATTCATCGGGCCTCATTACCGGGGTCCGCACTTTTGACGCGCAATGTGCGGCCGTATCTGAGTAGGTTATCTACTGACGTATTTTTATAGCATCCATAATTTAAGAAAAAAATATTATCGTCTATAGTCTATATTATGTTCTCATTTGTATGAGCATAAAAAGTATAGTTTTTACAAATAGCTGTCTTCAGCATTATTTAAAAATATTCATAGTAACTAGTTGTTAAAAAGCCTAAAATACTGAATTTTTAATTTATCAGTCCTAACAATAATATGTTTAATTATATATTCACTGTAGTAACCCTAAAAAAAAATCAACAAAATTTACTCCGTAACAAATGGCATACTACACATTATAGATTGGAATCGGGCAGGGATTTTTAAGGGTTCCCTCGGGTTCCGGCAGGAACGGATATATTTTTTTTTGTTACGGGAATGGAATCGGGCGGGAGTTATGACATTAAGTTACAGTATTAAATTTTTATTTTCATTACTTAATATTAAAAATCTATTTGATAAAACGGGGGTCGAAATAAGGAAGGTCCCGCCAGGAACGGGACTAATTTCAAGAAAATGGGCGGGAGTGGAAAAGGGCGTGAGTCAAAATTTTTCTACGGGAATGGAAGCGAACGGGATCAATAGTAGGTTTCGGACAGTTCGAGACCTACCACCCACCGCTCGGATTTTTTTAGTGACCCTGGGTGGTGATAGGTAACCTATGCGGCTGTCGCGGCCAACCAAACGGGACCCTGGCGAAATTACCTTAAGCTAAAAATTATACTTTTTACTAAATAGATGGCGCTACTGTCCGGATACTAGCGAACTCTGTGCGTAAGTTTGAAAATTGTCAACAGATGGCACTCAAAACCTTTGACAGTTATACTTTTCACTACTAGGTAGCGTTGTTAGTGTGTATACTAGTGAACCCTGTAGTAAATTTGAAAAATTGTCAATAGATGGCGCTGAAATTCCTTTGATAGTTATACTTTTCATTAATAGATGTCGCTACTTGTCTGAACACCAGCGAACTCTGGACCTCGATTCAGAATTCTACCTAAAACAGGTTTAAACTTATCAGTGCTTAATGTCGACGTCATTAGAAGATAATCTGTTTGCGTCTAAAATAATTATATATGCTAGCGAGTTTTGAAATGCGTACGATAAAAATACTATTATACTTTTATTAATAAAGAGCATCAGAAAATAAAAAATAATCTAAGCGTTCGTATACTTACGAATGCAACTGTACAAATGATAATTCTTAATAAGAATTCCCTCTCGAAGGTCACTTTGTAATTAATACATACATGATTACAAAGCAGTTTTAATTACAAAGGGACCTTCAAGAAGGCATGCACACATCATTCACAGATATATTCAAAAGATATATATTTAGCGTCATCTATTGACAATTTTTCAAATTTGCGCATAGAGTTCGCTAGTGCTCAGCGCCATCTAGTAGTGAAAATTATAATTCTTAGGTTCGCTTAGGTTCCGTTAGGTTGGGCGCGAGAGGTTACCAACCACGACACGTGGTCACTCAAAAAAACCCCAGCGGTGGATGGTGGTGCCAGAATCCACATATTTCTACTACTACTGGGACCAATAGGTAGAATCGGGAGCGAGCGGGAACACTTCAAGAAAATCACTCCTGTGCGCATCTCTACTACACCCAAATGCTGGCGAATATTGTGCTATGCAGTTTATGGATAGGAGAGGCATCATTTTGGACAAGTGCCCTTTTACTTCACCGTTCTCCGCATCTACATTAAGCTGGATCCCCACCATCATTAAATAATGGCACACCTATTAATTAATTTTGTGCTAATTAGTACAAATTTGTTGCTCTAATTCGGATTTTGTTGCTCTTTCCGTTTAGCAGGAATTCACATTTAACGTGGGGGATTCTAGCTTAATATAAGCTGCTGCTCAAACCAGAAACATTAAATTCCCAAAAAAAAGAAAAATATTTATACTAGAATTTCACTTGGCTAGTGGATGAAATCTGACTAGATTAGGACTTATAGATGATCTTTCAGAATAGGACAGAAACATAGTGTCTACTTTTTTCAAGGCATCAAATTCAGGTTTTGATATATTTGAGTAGCATAAACTCTGTACATTAAACTGACATTTGAATCATATCAGCAGAAAATTTTTATAATTACTTTAACCCTCCTAATTTGTGGCCTAAATGGTTGGCAACAATAAAGTGCCTATTTTCGACACTTTGAAACGAGCAACAAATTCAAATTGTGATATATTTTAGTAGCACAAACTCTGTACATTACAATGACATTTGAATCATACCAGCAACAAATTTCTATAACCTTACCTAACTATAACCGTTTTCGTTCACGAGCAAAGCAGTATATTAAGTTAGCGTTTGTACGGTGGTAAGAAAATGTATGCAGTGCTTGATTCTAAAAGGTATTTATACCAGAATTTGTTGTTATTTTACTGTTGTAAAATAGTGTGAAGAAGTGAAAAAAATTTGTGTCCTATTCTGAACGATCATTTATAAGCCCTGATCAAGCTATATTCCATTTGCTATAACTTATGCAATTTTATCAAAATGTTTTCCCGCTTTGTTGGAGCAATAAAATAGGAACTAATTCGTATATAAATAGTTTTTTTTTTATAATTGATGGTTTTGCTATGGAGGGGTGGAGGGCTTCCAGCTTATATAAAGCTGGAACTACATACTTTCAGTGGCGGATCCAGCCTTCAGCTCAGGGGGGGGGGGTCAAATTTTTATAACTTAACACTATAGTCCTTATTGTAAATACCTATAACAAAGTGTGTCCAAATCTGCACAGAATTTTTTTTATGTGAAGCTTATAGATAAATTCTATTATGGGCGAGTCCAGCCTGCAATTTAGGGGGGAGGGGAGTCAAACTTTGTTCGCTATTGCAAATTTAACAAAAAGTGCTCAAAACTTCATGAATTTCTAATTTCTTTTTTGTTAAGTTAAAGATTGTTAAACACATGTGCAGCATCTATACTGGTTATTTGATAAATGGTCATTTAAGAAAAAATATGTTATTCTCTCCTATTTTCAAAAGCTAGATTAGTGGTTCCCAAACTTCTTGGTGTCGTCGATCCCTATGGTTTTCGATTTTAGATACACCCCCTGTACAAATTCATAAATTCAGCAACAACTTCGAAAATATAATTTGTCCAAAATGAGGTGTCGATGACCTTTTTTTTAGTCAATGCAGGTGACAACCAAAAAAAAGGTCACCAATTTCTCATTTTCACATTTTAGAACAATCAAGTCAAAACCTGCTTCGGTGTACGTATACTCTGTCGCTATAAACCCCCATTTACATCTTACCGAACCCCAATTTTTTTGGCCAACATGGACCCCTTGCAGTTTATTATCGACCCCTGGGGGTTAATATAGACCACTTTGAGAACCACTGAGCTAGATGCAAGGACATTTAATGTAAAATAATTATAATATTTCCTACGTGTGTACATTACATTTTAAAATTAGAAGTTAAAATTATACTGTTTAAAAATATTAACCACTAGATTTCTTTGTTTGAAATTTGAAAATTTATTTGTTAATTTTAATTTGTTGAATTTTTTAGCGTAATCGTAAGAATAGGTAGCAAATACTTTCAGCTCAGGGAGCGGTCATGACCCCTATGACCCCCCCTCTGGATCCGCCACTGCATACTTTAAACGTTAATTCCTGTTAAACGGACAGAGCAACAAAATTTGAATTACGGCAAACAAATTAGCACATAATTAGCAAAAAATTAATTAATAGGTGCGACTTTCATTTAATGATGGTGAGGAGACGACATCAGACCTTATTCTTATGCTACTTTTCTTGTTGACACATAAGAAGAAATTTGAATTCCAAATTAAAGTAACTTTAATAACTTTGGAATAATTTTTTCAGGAAGATTGAAAAACCAAAACCTTTAATTGATAGGGAAAATTCTATTAAATTCAACTTGTAAAATGTTAGTTATGAAAAAAAAGATATTTCTTCCCAAGATATTTTCAGTAATACCATTACGTTTGATGGCAACAAAATGATAAATGTTTTTCATTTATGAACCCTTAGCACCTAAAATTTTAGAGTAATGGCATATAGTTGCCATATCAGCATGAGTAATTTATAAGTTAAAGAATTTGATTCCTAAGAGTTGAACACTATTGCTTAAACCAAATACACAAATACTGAGTTAAATATTCAAAAAATTTTATATAAAATTATTAAATTTTCAACTCAATATGTATTCCAATAAAAGTGCTCGTATAAAATCAGATATCAAAAACAGAGTGTAATTTATTTCATTACCTCTAGTTTTTGCCTAGGAGCCAAGCTTTTTTTATGTTTTGAAACGTGAACAGTACATAATTCATTATTTATGCGGAAGTAAAATGTTATGTTTGAAAAAAGATCTTCCATCTTTGTCATTTTTATTTCTTTGTAAAATAAAATAATAACTTAAATTATTGTGACAAACACTGTAATGACAGCAAAAACACTTCCTACATTTCCTCCATATAAAATTTTATATGCATATATAATTTTGTGTGAAAACACAATACATTTTGCACAAACAAATCACATTCACAAAGACAGGAACAATACCAAACTATATTCTGTACACTTGTGCAGGATACACCAACGATCTTAACAGTGAGAATCATTTGTAATGTACGCATATTTACTTCCATTGAGCGAGCAATATTTTCCTATTTTGGGCACTAGATACGAACTTTATTTGGAGATACGAATCATACTATTTTTTAAATACAATAATATATATTATACTTTTATCAATTTGTCAATATATTTCTTTCCATGGTAGCAGAAAGCACGACAAAGGAAAGCATTAGGAAGGAAAAGCAGATGTTTTCAAATATAACAGAATATAATAATAAAATAAAATAAAAAAGAAACTATTAAAACAAATGACGAAAAAGTTTTTGCAAACCTAAAACAAATTTAGGAAAATAGTTAGAATTGGCATTTGAATTAAAAATTTATTTTTAAAGCCATTAATATTTTTTAATCGCTTTAAGAGATCAATTATAAAGCGACAGACTTTATCAACGCTGGATAACTTTTTCGATCCTTCACCGAACAAACAAGGAATGATCGTAAGCAGTACTTGTACAAAATACCTACGGTTTTCCAATTTCGGAACTAAACTACAATAATATTAATAGATTGGAGCGTTACTTTATGGTATTCCATATTTTTAAATAATAAACGAATACTTTACTTTGCAAATACCACTTTTGTTTTTGAAAAAATATTGGTCACAGTTTCAAAAATAAAGTGGTATTTTGCAAAGTAAAGTATTTGTTTATTATTTACAAATATGGAATACCGTAAAGTAACGCTCCAATCTATTAATATTATTGTAGCTTAGTTCCGAAATTGGAAAACTGTAGGTATTTAGCAGAAGAAAAGCCAACACAATTCGTACGAGGGCATTCCCACCCATGCTTATCCGCCAATTGTCTTTGTATTTTATTTCTAAATATTAAAAAAGGACCTTAAATAGTAAACTGGAACGCCTTCATGAAGATATTTGTTCTTTCCAAAAAAATCCAAAATTTCTATTTTATAAATAAAAATCCAAAATTTCTACTTTATAAATAAACATTAACTTTAGTAACGTTTTTAAATTACTTAATATGTATGTGTGGGTAAGGGTTAAATGTTGAAACCTCCAAAAAGCAGTGGCTGGCTATTAACTTAACCTGAACACAAAATTTCAGCCCTCTAAGTTTATTTGGGGAGATTTTGACCCGAACGATACTGTTAAAAAACAAGAAAAATCATGTTCTTTTTGGTATAAAAATGGTGGGGGGGGGGGGTAAGGGTTTAAAAGTTGAGACCCCCAAAAGGCACCCTCTTGATACTAACTCAATCCGAATACAAAATTTCAGTCCTCTAGGTTTGTTTGGGTGACCTGTGCGAGTGGTACAAACTTCGAAAACGTCGGAAAAACATGAAATTGTAGCTTAAAAATTTGGGGGGGGGGAAGATATTAAAACCTCCAAAAAGCACAGCCCTAGGTTACGAACTTTATCCAACACCACCGAAGTTCAACTCTCTGCGTTAATTCTGGGGGGCTGTGGACGTGTTACACCCAGACAAAATCCTTTTTTCCCCCTCTTCTCCTTCCAAATCATCCAAGGAAGCTGAATTTTGGATATGTTGTAGATAATCGACCAAGACATTATTTCCAACCGTTTGGAAAAATTTTATTGTTTTACCCGCCCCACCACACCCCCCTAAAAGTTGGGTCGGATCCAAATTTGACCCCACTTTGATAGTATGAGGTGCATCGTAAATGAGAACTATATATATATATATAATTATATATAATATATATATATATATATATATATATATATATATATATATATGTATATATATATACATATATATATACATATATATATATATATATATGTATATATATATATATATGTATATATATATACATATATATATATATATATATATATATATATATATATATATATATATATATATATATGTATATATATATAATATATATATACATATATATATATATAT
>JAPWDM010000101.1:0-107486 GCA_035578155.1 Brachynemurus nebulosus | reverse complement strand
TTTAATCAGTATTATAATTACTGTTGACTTGAACGTACGTTGTGTATTGTTATATAGTGATATAATAAATTTATAATAGTCAACAATTGGTGAGAAGCTTACGTAAATAATTTTTTTTTTCTTTCATTTATATAATAACTAATATTATATCAAACGGCACTCACTCTACGGAGAGGGTTGTCCATTAAATTTTATCAAATATAATTACCACTATAAGTAGTAATAACAACGAAATGCCTACTGAGTACAGAGACATTTCAAACAAAACAAATACAAACTTTAACACTACAATGAATAACACAATAACTACCGAACATACTTATGCACAAGTTACAGCAACACTTGAACCAGAATACATTTTTCCATCGGATGAAAATGCTATAATAATTGATACTATCGATTCAACGGAAATAAGAGACTATTTAGTTGCAATTTCAAAAATAGTTCCTAAAGATACAATCGTAGCTGCTTCTAGAATTTCAAGAAACCGTATTAGTGTTTATTTCAATGAAGAAGAGGTTGCCAACTACCTAGTTACTGACGTCCATCACATTATTGTAAATAACCATCAACTTCCACTACGAAAACTACTTACCAATGAAAGGCGAATTACTATTTCTGATGTCCCACCTAGTGTTACCAACGACCAACTGAAAAACGAATTTCTCACGTACAACCTACAAATCGTCTCTTCTATAATTCTCCTAAAAACTCTTTCTAAAGACGAAGAATTTGGACATATCTTTAGCTTTCGACGACAAGCAACGATCAAACCCATTGACGATACAACTGAAATTCCTGATTCTATTATCATTAATCGTGGAATCGATCCACACCGTATCTTTTTATCAAGGGATGACATCCGATGTACTGTATGTTTGACTATAGGCCATCGCACCGATAAGTATAAAAAAAATAAATCAATCACTCACCCACAACCTACAACTAATCCTTCCTCAGTTAACGACGACCGAAAAAGACGAACCGAAAGACCTCTAAGTGAATCATCCCAATCTAACTCTAGTACCGTTGAGCAAACCCTTAAAACCACAACCAACCCTACAACCGAATCAAGTCCAATAACTCAATCGACTCAGAACATCACCAATATAATAGTACAAGCCATTGACGAACCGTCACTAAGTAGCCAACCACACATTGTTGTGGAAGCACCTGCTAAGGTGCGAAATCGAAAAACCAGGAAAAAAGAACCAGCATCACTATCAATTGAAGATCAACTCCAACCTATTAAAAAAGTATTAGACATTCACAAGGACAGGTATAAAATTAGCTTTGACGAATTTAAGAATTTTATTAAATCAACAAAAGGTACGCCATCTAACCAAATTCCTGAACTAATAAAGACAATGAATATAGATCCCGGCGAAATGATTGAAATGCTAAGAAATCTATATAACGAGCTAGAAATAAGATCAATGAAGGGTAGATTTACCCGTATTATTACTATTCTACAGAGAAACAAAGGTGCCGAATCACTATCAATCTCAGAAGAAATAAGTGAAGATCTTGATAGTCCACAATCTGGTAATGAAAACTGAATCAAATCAACATGCCAATTATATTTTACAATGGAATATGAATGGCTATTTTAAACAATTAAATGAATTACAAATTTTAATAAGTCAATATGAACCACTAATTTGTTGTCTTCAGGAAACGCATTTACGACCCGATCAAATTATACAACTTAAAAACTACAATGTTGTTCGTCAGGACTACCTAGACGGTGACATCGCGTGTGGTGGCGTTCTGACACTAGTTAAAAAAGAATTATACCATACTGAATTAAATATAAATTGCCACTTTCAAGCAGTAGCGATACAAGTAACGCTAGATCCTAATGAAGTAGTTACAATATGCAATTTGTACATCAACTTAGACCCAAAGCAGAGGAAATAAATTATTTAATGCGACAGCTTCCTACTCCATTTATTCTGACTGGAGACATGAATGCCAGAAACTCCCTATGTAGTGATAATCCAACACAGAGTAATTATCTAGGGAGACTAATAGAAGACACCGTGTGGAACCACCCTAACTATTGCATAATAAATGACACATTACCTACATACCTGCAAATAAGAAATAACGAACTTATTACAGCAACTATCGACTTAACCGTTGTGACAATAACTATTGCAAATCGCCTCACTCATAGTACCCACCCTGATCAATGTTCTAGTGACCCCTTCCCTACCACTATTCAAATTTCCTTAAAATCTACAACTTGTAATGAAAATGTTTGATGGAAAATAGAACAAGCCGACTGGAACCTATATAATAGTGTTATAAATTTCACCAAATTATTAAACCTTCCTCTCAAAGAAATTGCTGATAACCTCGAAAGGCAAATAATGGAAGCTAGTAAAATAGCTATACCATTATCCGGGACAACGCTAAAAAGACCATCGGTTCCTTGGTGGAGTGATGATATAAAGCAAGCGATTAAAACCAGGAAAAAATTGTTGCGAGTACTTCGTAAAAAACCAACTTTAGACAATAAAATAAATTATAAAAAATCGCGCGCGGCGGTCAGAAGATTAATTAATTCGGCAAAAAAACTGTGTTGGGAACAATTTATATCATCATTAAATAGACAAACACCCTTAGCAAGCATTTGGAAATCAATTAACATAATTTCACCTCGAATACAAATGAATCCTATTCCAGCATTAATTGAAAATAATAAAGTTATTCACGATAAATATGAGGTAGTGGAAGCTATGGCTAACTATTTTGAACAAAATTCAAGTTCTTTAAATTATCCTGAACAATTTCTTCCCATAAAAGCAATTAATGAGACTACTGAGCTAAACTTCGCTACTGACTCCAACGAACCATACAATCAACCCATCACTGAAAATGAAATACTTAGAGCATTAGCAAAACTTAAGGGAAATTCTTGTGATCCTGATCATATTCATCCAAAAATGATTCAAAACCTTAATCAAACACATCTTCAAGAACTTCTAAAAATTATTAATAGATTTTGGATTGAGGATTATTTACCTGAATCATGGACGGAAGCTATTATTGTACCAATACCTAAATCTCAAGGAAATAAACTACAATGCAGTAATTACAGGCCTATTTCGCTGACCAACTGTTTAAGCAAAATATTAGATAAAATCATAAACGAAAGATTAAGTTGGATTTTAGAAAGCAAGAATTTCTTCACCAAAACTCAAAATGGATTTAGAAAAAATTGCTCTACACTTGATAACCTCTGCTTGCTACATACCGAAATATGTAATGCATTTGCAAATAAACAACAACTTTACGCAATAACCTTCGATATACAGAAAGCTTTCGACACCACGTGGCGGTACAATATTTTGCAAACCCTTTATCAAATAGGACTCCGAGGGCATTTATTTATTTATTAATAACCCATTAGCCATCAATAGCTCATTAAGAGCCCATATTTATTAATAATTTTATGTCTAATCGAAAATTCAAAGTCCGAGCTAATAACACTACATCGAAATTTCATCAGTTAGAAAATGGTGTACCACAAGGCACATCACTTAGTACAACTCTTTTTCTAATAGCTATTAATAGCATAAGTAATACTATAACACACCCAGTACAATTTTCATTATTTGCTGATGACCTTATAATATACATTAAAACTAGTGATAGAAAACATTTACAATCCACTGTAGATAAACTGGAAAACTGGAGTCTGAAAAATGGTTTCCAATTTTCTCCCCACAAAACAAAATGCATTAGATTCAGTAAAAAAACAATGAAAACACCTTGCCCGGAACTTCAACTTTATGGAAAAAATCTCCAATTTGTCGAGGAAATTCGATATTTGGGTATGATCTTTGATTCTAAACTAAATTGGAAAAAACAGATTGATAATATTAAAACTAAATCTCCTACTGCTATTAATATAATGAAAATTTTAAAAAATTACAAGTGGGGTGCTGACTACAAAATTTTAAAAACAATCTACAAAACTAAAATCAGATCATTAATCGACTATGGATCGCCTATTTATAATTCTGGTAAACAACATGTAATTAAAAAATTAGAACCAATACAAAACTTATGCTTAAGAATTGCAAGTGGGGCCCATCGGACAACACCTATTATGAGCCTCTGTTACTATACTGGTGAATTTCCATTATCCTATCGACGGGAAATACTAATATTTAAGTACAGATCCCGAGTCCTAACTAGTCCCGAAAATCCAAATTATAACAACTTTATTTGCCCTCAATATATTCGTTTATTTCAAATGCGTAAACAACTATGTGTGGGCAAGGAAAGGAAGAAAAAATCGTCGGAAAATTTGGAGTCGGAAAAAGAAATCTCAGAGGCGAACAGCTGATAAATTTTTGTAGAGAAAATAAATTCGTAATTTCCAACACTTGGTACGAACATCCAATTCGAAGATAATACACATGGAAATCTCCCGCAGATTCAAAAGAAAGAGTGGTAAGATACCAGATAGATTACATACTTATCAACAACCGTTTTAAAAATAATATCGATAACGTTACAACAAAACCAGGGGCCGATATAGGATCAGATCATAATTTATTAGTTGCAACTTTTAACATAAAATTCAAAATAACTAAAAAACAAATAATGAGTAACAATAAAACATTAGAAAGTCTAATGGTAGACGAAACAAAAGAGAAGTTCAATGAAAATGTTTCAAAAATTATTAAAGACTCAAAAAGCAAAAAAGATAATATAGAAGACTGGTGGAACAATATAAAAAATGCACTAGTAAAATCAGGAGAATCTGTACTAAAAATTCACAATTTAGGAAAAAAACAAGACTGGATGACAGAAGATATTTTGAAGTTAATGCTAGAAAGGAAAAAATATAAAAACGTAAACGAAGCAGAGTATAAAAGAATACAAAAAGAAATTGAAAAAGAGATTAAGAATGCAAAAGAAAATTGGATGAAAGAGCAATGTAATGAAATTGAAAAATTAGCAGAATTACATCAAGATAGGAAATTACATCAAAAAGTGAAAGAAGTTTGTGGGAAGCTCAAAAAAAAGAAGATGGAGTTACAGAACATAGTAAATAAAAGTAAAAAAATAATACAGAACCAAGAGGAAGAAAAGCATAGATGGGCGGAATATATAAAAGAATTATACAATGACGACAGAGAAGAATTAAAAGAAGCCCATAATAACTTGAATGTTGAAAATGAAGAACTTCCGATATTAATGAGTGAGCTCGAACAGTGAGTAAAATATGTTGGAAATAGAAAAGCTGTAGGAGAAGATAAAGTACCAGCAGAATTTATCAAGTCTCTAAATGAAGAAAACTTAACAGAACTTTTGAAATTATTCAATAAAATCTATGAAACCGGTAGTCTTCCCAAGGACTTCGTAAGATCTATTTTTTATCCAATTCCGAAAAAAAGTTCCTCAAAAGAGTGTGATGATTATCGTGTAATTAGTGTTACTAGCCATACTGCAAAAATATTCCTTAAAATGATTTTAAACAGAATTCAGAGGAAAATATTACAGAACATCAGTGATTATCAAATGGGTTTCAAGCCTGGAATAGGCACACGAGAGGCAGTCTTTAGTCTAAAAACTTTAATAGAAAGAGCACGCGAAAGTGACCAGGATATTTATGTATGTATTATAGACTATCAAAAGCCTTTTGACAGTCTGAAACATAAATTGATGATAGAAAACTTGTATAGTGTGGGAGTTGACAAAAGACTTATAAATATAATTAAAAATATTTACTATAACCAAGAAGCAGCAGTTAAAGTAGTCAGGAAAAACACCGTGGATACCGATTAAAAAAGGAATTCGTCAAGGCTGTGTATAGTCACCACTGTTATACAATTTATATAGCGAACAAATAATGCTAAGAGCTTTAGAAAATTTAATGGAAGGAGTTAAAATAAATGGCGAAATAATAAACAACATACGCTATGCTGACGACACTGTATTAATCGCTGTTAGAGAATTCGAAGTAAATAACATAAATTTTTTTAAAATAAAATTTTTAATGTTTGAATTAAGAAAGTTTCTTATTGCCTGAAAAAAATTAAAAGGAAAATTTTAAATAATAGAAATTTTCAGTTTGAATTAAAATTTATTTTTGCTTTGGTTAGTTCAGTCTTACATATATTTTTTTTGTTTAATTGTTTAATTGTACAATTTTTGGTACAATTTCAGGGTCGTGAAGGTTAGTTTCAGATTGTTCCCAAATGAAGTTTTGTACAAAAAATTAGATTATTAAGTGATAAAAGTATTTGTAACTATAAATAATTAACAACAATTCCTTGGTTAAATAACAATTACAATGTAAATTATTAAAATTTAGGAAAATTGTAAAGTAGCAACAAAGTAATTATAAAATAGCAACAAATTAGTTTAGAAATAAATTACATAATACTAAAAGTTAGTTAGTCAGTATATATTTTAGCAAGATAAAATAAAGAACAAGAAAATTAGCATAACGTAGGAAAATATAGAGAAAATTACGAAATACAATAATTTTAATAAACTACAAAAAAGGAACGTAAGAAAGATAGGGAAATTTAACAAGATAGAAATATTTACTGACTAATATACATGCACGTTATAATTTAAAATTCATGACTAGGTTAGGTAGGTTATGTAACTCATGTAGGTAGGCTTAATTTCGATTAAATGAAAGAACATTATAAAGATTTAACAATGGTTTGAGTGACAGAAAAGTCAATACTAATAGATATTCAACTGTTTTACGTTAATTGAAAACTACACATTACAAGAAAGTTAAATTGCAGAAAAGTCAACTGTTTTACACTTTAGATTCACTAAGTAAAAGTTAATTTATTAATTAAAGAAAGCACCATGCAATTAATTTGCAAAAAAAAGGAAATAAATCATGCCAAAAAAATTACTTAGCTAATGAATTCCACTGTAAATATTGGTATTGGTTGGACTATAGCACGGTGACGTGTGGTGGTGGTCACTCAAATGCGGACGCCATTCACAAGAACTCCAAATTTGAACCACAGCGAGTTGATTTCATTCCGAATTTTGTCCATTTAATAGTAACACATGTGCTTTCCAGTTTACATACTAATTTCCACTATGGTACTTGTCACTCAATATCCATCTCCAAAAAGTTTATACCAATTTTCACATATTTAGTTACAAAATTCCTGTATTATATAGGAGCCCGGTCGTGGTCAAAACCAAATTAAAAGAGAATTAACATAACCGATCAACTGATATATATAGGCCGAGTTTAGCGCGAAAATTACATTACCACAGTTCTACCAATCAAAAAAAAAATTTAATGAATTTGACACATACCAAAGTACAGTTGGTGTCAACAAAAAGGTACAGCAAAAATACAGTTAGAGGCAACAAAAAGTTCAATAAAATTAATTTAGGAAATTAACAATTTTTAAAATTCTCAAAACGTTCTACAGAACGTAACATCGCAAATTCTGAAGAAATTCTCCAAAAAATAATAAACAATGTTGTTAAATACAGTGAAAGTGCCGGTTCAAAATTTAACATAAACAAAACGGCAGTGATGGTGTTTACAAAAAGTTCTAAAAACGTTGACCTTAATATAAATTTTAAAAATATAACGCGTATTAAACAAGTCAAAACTTATAAATATCTAGGTGTGAATTGTAATGACAGTAACAATCAGGTATTAGAAGTTAAAACAAAAATAGGGCAAGCAAAAACAGCTTTCTATGACATGAAAAAAATGTTGTGTAATAATAAACTAAACAAAAAAATAAGAGTGCGGTTCTTGAAAGCATATGTATGGTCTGTGTTACTTTACGCGTGTGAAACCTGGACATTAACTGATGCAATAATCAATAAATTAAATGCATTTGAAATGTGGTGCTTTCGACGAATGATGAACATTAAATGGAATGATTTTATAAGTAATGATAAAGTGTTAAGAATAATCCAGGAAGAAAGATCACTGGTAACTACTATTAAAAGAAGACAATGTTCATATTTCGGGCACCTAATGCGTTCTGAAAAGTTTCAAGTTCAACCGCTGATACTAACAGGAAAGTTAGAAAAAAAACGAACTAGAGGCAGAAAACGTACGTCCTGGGTCGATAATATCACAAGATGGACAAAATCCAAATTTACTGAAATACTGAGGAGTGTGAAAAACAGAATACTGTGGAAGAAGGTGGTATCCAACGTTCTCTAGAGGATATGGAACTTTTCATCATCATCAAACAACTATGTAAGCCTCTACCCATTTTTATTCTGGACTCCAAATATTTTCAATACAATCAAATGTATATTAAACATACCTATTCAGAAATACCACCATGGTACAATATTTCAATATCAATATTAAATATTAATGAAATTAAAAAAGATGTACATCCCTTGATTTTAAAATCCCACTATTGCGAACAAATTTCTGAGTATGAAAAACAAAATTACCTAATTTATTACACTGATGCAAGTAAACAAAACAACTCGGTCGGAGCAGCCTGTTTCAACAATGACAACATTATAATTAAATATAGTCTACACGAATTAACATCTATTTTCACCGCTGAACTTTTCGCTATTCAAATAGCCGTCGATCACATCATCAATACGTCTACTTCTAAAGCCATTATTTGTAATGATTCTCAATCCGCATTAAAATCGCTACTCAGTTACCCACCTAAACATAAACTCTCAAATGATATTCAATCAAAAATTAGTAAATACCATGAAAATAAAAATAATAACATTATGCTGATGTGGGTTCCTGGTCACGTAGGACTTCGCGGCAATGAAATTGCTGATAATGAGGCTCGTATGGCTGCATCCAGTTCTAATTGTACTAAAATAGATTTCATAAATAACTACGAATTATATAACAAAAATAAAAATATAATTATTAATGAGTGGCTTAACAAATGCCTACTTAAATTTCAAAATAAAAATATTAAAATTGTCAATAATCAAGCTAATTATCCATTTCAATTAACTAGAAACGAGGAGGTTGTAATAACTAGGCTACAATTAGAACACACTAGACTAACACACGATTATTATTTTAAAAAGGAACAGCAACCTATATGCAGTACTTGTCAGGAACCCATAACAGTATTTCATATTCTTAACAAATGTGTTAAATATAAAAGTTTTTTCAACGTGAACACTAGTGAAGTAATAAAAAAGTGAACAAACTTTAAGAGAATTGATTGAATCTTTACTAAAATCTCAACTTTTTTATCTACTATAATTCTATATTATTAATAGACTACACCCTTTTGTGATCCTAATTATGTAATTGAACCTTATTTACAATATTGTATTTTTACTATGTAATTATGCTAATTAGCGTACTAAAAACTTACAATTATTTTCAGTGGATGCATATGACCATTAACTGTTGCGTATCCACTTAAAATAAATTTAAATAAAAAAAAAATCATTTAATATCTTGCTTAACACTGGTTCAATAATTTCAGCATTTTCCAGTTCACGAATTATTAATATTATCTCTTGATCAATATTTGTCTCTTTCAATTTATTCAGGTTCTGCATTAGTTCATTACGTTGTTTTTCATTTTCCATATAATAAGCAAAATTAGTATGTTTAATATTGCTTCCATTAATTAAATTGTGAATTATTCCAAACATTTCCTCTCCAATTTGGGTGGTAGTCATTAATTTTTTTAATTCATCCACTAAAATGTTTGGACATTTTCTTGTAGCATAATGCTTACTGTAGAAGTTACCGAACTTGATACGTTTAGCTTCTACATGTTCATCGATCGAAATAGGCGTTAAAGATCGTTTTCGTTCAATCTGTTCATTTTTTTCTCCATCTTCTACATTTTTTTCCCCTGCTTCATCTTCTTCATTAACATTTGCTAGTTCCTTGATCATTAGTAGATCTAGAGCTGTTTGTAAAAGTCCAGCTAATTTTGATGTTTCTTTATAATTGTTAAACTTTGGCAAATTGTTTTGTTCTAAAGACTCATTGTGTCTGTATTTATATATATCCCCCTTTGCTCAAAGAGTAACACCACCACCCCCACCCCTCTCTGCTCAGAGCTGGGTGTTGCTCTTTGTCCTACTCCGAATGACTCTATTTCGCTGCTCAGAGTGACTCTATGAGTGGCCTTATGATTGACTCTATGAGTGACTCTATTCCTGTTCAGACTCTTACTCTTGCTCTGTGTGACTAGCTTCTGCTCGGAGCAATCTTTCTCCCTGGTAACAGTTGTTTATTCTCAGAATCACTCCTGCCCTTGAGCACCTGCGAAGTATCTAATGAAACTGATCTGTTTATTTAAAATAAGGAACATTGTTTAAAAAACTCAAAAAAGGTAAAACATTAACTAAAACATTACTATGAAACAGGCTAAAAGAAAAGCGATGTAGAGCAAGCATTATAAAAATATGTAATTTAAATAATTAATTCAAATAAACAAGTACACTGATTTCTCGTTGTAAGCAACTTTTGCGAGAATGAAATAGAATTATATTCTTATTCTTTTTACTTAATAAAATTCGCGTGTACTTAGATACCGGGTGATTAATGTGATTATACAGTTTATTATCTTTATAATATGGCGTAATAGCCGCTCCATACAAGTCAAAATTATGTTTGTGCAAACTATTTGCGAAAAAATAAATTTATATGGACCTGCTATTTTATTGTGAAATGCGGAATAATGTACACAAATTTTCAATTGTAAAATCAAAAATATGAATCATATAAAAATAAATAAAAAAGATCAGTTTTTACGTACCCCAATAAATGTATGTAAATAAAATACATAAACTGCTGAGAAAATTATTTCAATACTGTGTGCATTTATAGTTTACAATTTGAAATTTATAAGAACTAACAGTTCCATAATACTAATTGTTGTTTTTCATGTTTTTGTAACTTCACATTTTACTGTACACAAACAGAGGCACAAATAAAAAATATTTTACCAAATACATAGTAAATATGATGGGTGCTGGCGACGGGTCATAAATCTTAACTGTAACAGTTTAAATATCAACTTCTTTCTGTGATTATTTTTAAAAACACTTGGACATCTATTGACATTTATTAAAATTTGAGAAGTTCCTCACATTTATCCACGTTTTAAAAAAATCATTTCACTTTTCAAATTAATAATAAACCATTTTTTTAATCCTTAAAGAGATTATCATTTATTATGATCCACCGACAACACAAAAAGTTACTACTAATCCGCAAAAAACGATTCTTCTATAAAATCTAAAATATTTAACAACTGGTTATTTATTTATTTTTTGATTTTTTTGCCCATTTGTAAAAGTTTCTATAAAATTCATGAGCTTCCTCTTCTGATATTTCTTCTTTTTCTTCTACTTCTTTTTGTATTTCTTCACTCTGCTTCTCTCTGTTAACCTGTTCAATTAATTGGTTTTCTGTCAAGAGTTTGTAGCCTTCGTCGTCAGCATCGCAGTGAATCCACTCATTAAAATTTTCTAAGGTGAAATTTTCATAGTTCGGTAACTGCGTTAAACCTTCTAAGTTAACAGAAGATTCTGTTGTTGAACTTCCAGAAGAACCGTCATCCGGTATTAAATTTTTCCAAGCCTGTTTCAAAGTGTGCCTCCGTATATCATCCCAGGACTTAGCAAAAAGTTCGATAGCTTCTGCTAATGTAAATTTTTTAAAAAAATCATTTATTTTTTCGTTAGTTTCTTTAAAAATTAGCCAGTGTAGTAAATATTTCCTGTAATTCTTTTTAAATGTAGAAATAACGGCTTGGTCCATTGGCTGAATCAGTGGTGTTACATTGGGTGGTAACAGAATTATTTTAAAATTTTCATTAATACTGTTCAAAATATTTGTATTTACGTGAGCCGGTGCATTATCAACAATTAAGATAGTTTTTTTATTTAAATTATATTTGTTTTTATAGTCGGTAACTTCTTTAATAAAAATATCGTCAAACCATTCGGAAAATAGATTTGCGTCAATCCAACCATTTGTCTGGTTGGCATAATAAACTGGTAATGATAATATTTTATCAAAATCACGCGGTTTCTTTGTTTTCCCAATTACCAGAAGCGGTAGCTTGTGATTCCCTGAAGCATTAGCACAAAACATAACGGTAACTCTGTCTTTTGGGATTTTTGGTCCTGGTGCAGAAGTCTCTGTCGGAAGTACTAAAGTTGTTTTCGGCAACATTTTCCAAAAGACGCCACTTTCGTCCGCATTATATATATCTTCTGCGCTGTATCCTTCTTCTAGTAATTGGGAAAAGTTTTTTTAAACCTCTCAGCACCAACGTGGTCTGAAGATAGCTTTTCCCCTTTTATTGCCAGACGTCTAATCCCGTATCTGGTTTTAAATCGTTCAGCCCATCCTTGACTAGCTTGAAAATTTCGTGGCCCACCCATCTTTTTATTTAAATTAATGGCTTTATTACGTAAAACTGTATCAGAAATTATCTGATGAGAACTTCGTTTCTGCACCAGCCAGTGAAAAAGGACTTGCTCCATCTGCTGTAATTTCGTTTCCTTAATTTTTTTAGTATCAGCAGTAAATTTTTTATGAAACTTACTATAATATTTTATTATTTTGTCTCTATTTTTAGAGATACGAGAAACGGAAGCTCTTGAAATATTAAATTTGGACGCCAGAACACGCATCCTCACACCTTTCTTTAATTCTTTAATAATTTGAATTTTTTGTTCCAGGGGAATGCTTTTTCTAATTTCTTTGTTTCCATGATAAAAAACAAAACAAAATGGAAAGTACGGAAACAACAATTAAAAAGTTTAAAATAGTCAATATAATAAAAAAAAATCAACAAATTCACAAATGCATAAAAAAGTTTATAACAATAAAAGAAATTAACAACAATAATTAAGTCCACAAAAATATATAACAATAATCAATAAGTCCACAAAAAGTTTATAATAATAAAAAAGTCAGTAATTACACAATAAATCAAATATAAATTCACACACACACACACACACACACACACACACACACACACACACACACACACACACACACACACCTGGTCTCGTGTATTGGTTGTCACTGGAAGTTGTATAAAAGTGTTTTGTAAACTCCTCGGCTATATCGTTTAGATCTGTTATTAGGCCGTTATTTGTATTTAAACCATTGCGTATTTCAATATTATAAGTGCCAGATACTAGTTTTCTTATATTAGCCCAAAGGTGATTGTTAGATGTATCTGAATTTGTAGATTCTATAAAATTGTTTCAGGATTTACGTTTTTTTGTGAGTATTTCCCTTCGAATTTTTGCACAAGCTAATTTAAAAACTTCAACGTCCGCTTGGGATTTACTGTGACGGTATTTATTTAAGGCTTTTTTCCTTTCTTTTATTAAGCGTTTGATGTTTTCTGTCCACCAAGGTAATTGTTTATTTTTGTGTATTATAATTTTTGGGGGTACACATTTTTCAACAGCCAAGTTTATTGTATTTATTCATTTTTTGATATTTGTTCAGTCATAACCTAAAATTTTTATTTCTTGTTCATATTTTTCTCAGTCGGCTAATTGATATATTTTGTAGTTGAAAATGTGACATTTTGTTCTAAAGTAGGAATTTTTATAATTATTGGAAAGTGGTCACTTGAACACCGATCATTGTGTATGTCCCAATGTAGTCTTGTGGCAAGATTATTTGTAGCTGTTGTAATATCAATAACTGAGAAGGTTCCAGAGGCTGTTGAAAAATGGGTAGAATTTCTGTTATTTAGAATTGTTAATCTTCTATTTTGATGCCTCGATTGTTTGTTTGGCTACTTCCCCAACAGTACCGTATGAGTATTTATTATATCGTAATATATATATCGTTTGCAGTAAATGGTTCGTTTGGAGGTATATATATATATATATATATATATATATATATATATATATATATATATATATATATATAGCCGTTGATTTATTCGAAAAATGGTTCAAATAAGAGTTATAGATATCGATGGAGGCAATCGATTGCTATGGTCAGGAGCTTTATAGCACTTACGGCTTTCGAGCTATGATACAAACTTATAATTTTTTTAAATGGGACTATATATTAATTTTTCGATAAAACTGATCTAATGCATTAATTAATTAATAAATAATCTATTCTTGACTTAGTCGACCTAGGTAATTTTAGTCAAAAATTTTAATACCTAATATCTAAAAATTCTGACGTGCTGGAATTTTTTGAATATTTTTTTCGTAATCAGCGCACCAAAATAGCCTAAGATCAGTCATCAAATCCAAAAGGGGGTGACATGACTTAAAATTCGCAGGCCTGTGATAATAGATATACATTACACGTACGTAGGTAACACAGGCCTGCGAATTTTAAGTCGTGTCACTCCCTTTTGGATTTGATGACTGATCTTAGGCTATTTTGGTGCGCTGATTACGAAAAAAATATTCAAAAAATTCCAGCACGTCAGAATTTTTAGATATTAGGTATTAAAATTTTTGACTAAAATTACCTAGGTCGACTAAGTCAGGAATAGATTATGCATGTTTATTTATGTCGTTGGTTTTTATAAGTACGGCCCCGTTAGCACCGTTTTGCGAGGTTTAGTTATCAATTAAAACTGAATAGAAAAAAATAAATTACCCTCAATAATGAGCTCATTAGCGGATGACCTTAAAATTCACCTTTTCTCCCCAAAATAAAGATATGTCACTTAGTTAATTAGGTTTCATTTAATGAAACCATTGATGAGAATGTGTTCCTAAAAGCCAATTACAACTATGTAATGACTTTTTATTAGATAGCAAATAAATAAAAATGTATAATCTATTCTTTACTTGGTCGACCTAGGTAATTTTAGTTAAAAATTTTAATACCTAATATCTAAAAATTCTGACGTGCTGGAATTTTTTGAATATTTTTTTCGTAATCAGCGCACTAAAATACCCTAAGATCAGTCATCAAATCCAAAAGGGGGTGACAAAACTTAAAATTCTTAGGCCTGTGAAATTAGCTCTCCCTCTGTTTTATACGCAAGTCGATTTTGAAAAAGGTCCGAGCACGCATTGAGGAAAATCTTGGAAATATTCGAATTTCACTTAAAGTGGTTTTACCCGAAAACGATTATGTTTAAAGCCCTAACATTGGTATATAAGACTTACTATCACATAGTGCACTTAATGCTACTATTAGTTTTTTAATTTCCCATTTAGGCACTTTTACCCCTCTTTACCCCGAAGGGTCCTTTGTGGTAAAATCTGAGAAAATGATTGGAATTATAAGAAATAACAGTAAAATAACTTACAGATTCAATTTTTATCTGATCGACGAGGTAGGTGATTAAAATATACGAGACTATGGACCACTCCTCTGATTGTTGAAATGTTTAATTCGAGTATATTTTTGGTCCGTTCCGTGTTTCTTATCAGATAAAATTCAAGTGCTCAAGTCATGGTCAGCGCGATGTCCTTCACAACACGCAATAGTTGTTTACATACTTGTTAAATTACATAACCGTGGAATAACGTCGATCGATCATTCTTGACCGCTACAAAACATTTGGTTATTTTTATAATTAAAATTTTTTTATATTACAGAATGACCCAGACTTTGATCAGTGTAGTGGTCCATTCGAAAAGAAAATTATTTAGTTATATTTATTTATTTTTAGTATAATTTAGCATTTAATTTAGTTATAAGAGTTTTAATTTCTTCTTAATTTCTTCTTTTGTGTGTGTGTGTGTTTTTTTTTGCTTTTTTGATTTTGAATTAAACTAATTGTTTTGTAGGACTGTAACGAAGCTGGTTTTTAAAGCATGGCTAAAAATAGTGAAACACAAACTTGGTTTTTGCAATTATTGTATTTAATTTATTTAGCAAAATAATTGCTAATACAGTGATGTTGTCGCCTTGCTTGTCTGATTTGCACTATTTTTTTTTTTTTTTTTTGATTGTCCAATACACTGTCACATCACTCTGGTACACATATGTTGTCGTATCGGACCGTTGTTGACATCAAACACTAATGTTAAATATATACTATTGAAACTGATTAGAAATAATTTTTAAAAGGAATAAGATTAATAGATAGAAACATGTCATAAGAATTTCTATAAGGAGTAAGTGTTGATTTTATTGTTTTATAGAAATATCCAGTGGCGGTGACTTGCAACGTCACAGTTATATAAATGTATTTTGCTTTTATGTAGATAGTATGTAGTTTAATTTTATTATTATCATTATAATGAGGAAAACTGTTGTGTACTCACTTATTTAGGTGAGTAGCTTCTTATTACAAAAGATAATTTAATGTTCACTTTTCGTGAGTTATATAACTGCACTAATTAATTTATAATAATTCAGATAACAACAGTGGGTGTTGGGGTACTCGGCGGTGGGAACTTTTTGGCCACTATGGGAACTTTTTCTTGGGTGTGGCCGTGTAAAATTGCGTGGGTGGTAATTGACAATATCGGTCGGTGATGTCGACAGACGTGTTTTTCGATGACGTTGACAAAGTCACCATTTTTTTTATACGTACAGGCGATTTTTTTATGACGTCATTTTCTTGGAGATGTCCGCGATGGTAAGAGCCGATGTTCTAATGTCGAATGTCGGCCATGTTGTGACGTATTTTTTTTTCTTCTTTTTGAACTTGCAAGCGGATTTGTACTTGCAGACGGATTTGAACTTGCCTTTGTTTGTATACGGAGCGGGCGTTATAACCACTACTCTATAGTGGCAATAGCTAATGATGCGTTATATGTTATACAGTATGTACTTAGCAATCATGTGTTCGATATTGGTGTAATAGATTTAAACAAAGCATATTACGCGTATACCTCTTGATTCTTTGATCAGTTCAATGACTTATCAAAGTCCACCAGAAATGTAGAGTCGACAAATTTCAGAAATAAATGTGTTTGTTTCCAAAGAACCTACAAATATTTGGTTACCGAGTTCAACGACTGTTTAAAGTTTAACAAAAACGAAATATCGACAAATTTCAAAAATTGTCCTAGTTTTTAAAGAACAAGTCTGTACGTGCAGAGTTCATTGTCATTTCCGACTGTCGTAAACAAAATCGTGTGTTTTCCTACCCTACATTTGATTAAGAATCTTGACTGACCAAAGTCCAATAAAAATGAAATATCGACAAATTTCAAAAATTAATGTCCGTAGTGTGTACTGATCCAAAGTCCAACATAAGAACATTTCAAAACTAAGTGTGCCAGTTTACAAACAGTTTATAAATTTGTACTTGCTGAGTTGATCGTCGTTTCTGATTGACGTAATTAAAACTGATATATTTTGTAGGTTAGGTCTTACAATCATTCTAATATTAAAATTTTTCAGTGCCTTAAAACTCGTACATGAAACGATAAAGCGATCAAGTCAGAAACTAGTTATTGGGTTGCTGAGTTGTATTCTTCTTATTATTTCTTACTTTCTTTCTTTTTTAATCTTCAGGGAGGCTGATTTGAAAAAATATGTGAAAAGGAGCTTCGCAAAAGTTATTAATTTTCATTTTCTTGCGGTCGGTACCCAATTGAACCACGTTGCTAAAACGGGTGTCCTTTCTGTCTGTCTGTCTGCCTACCTGCTTGCTCGCCTGTATCTGTGCCTATCTGTCTGGCTCTCTAATTCTTTAGAGCAAAACGAGCAAGATGATTAACTCAGGCGGAGCAAAATTTGCAAATGTGTAGCTTTCTGGAGCAAAATGAGTAAAATGTGTAGCCTTGTGGAGCTAAATGAGTAAAATGTGCAAAATGAGCAAATGTGTAGTTCTGTAGAACAAAGTGAGCAAATGTGTAGTTCTGTAGAACAAAATGAGTAAAGTGTGTAGTTCTGTGGAGCAAAATAAGTAAAATGTGTAGCTCTTTGGAGCAAAACGAGTAAAATGTGTAGTCCTCTGGAGCTAAATGAGTAAAATGTGCAAAATGAGCAAATGTCTACTTCTGTAGAACAAAATGAGTAAATTGTGTAGATCTGTGGAGCCAAATAAGCAAAACGTGATGGTCTCTGGAGCAAATTGAGTAAAATTTAAGCAAAATATACCACATGTACTATTTTTAATAACCATGGTAAGCATTCAGTTATATTAAAACAGCTGCTGTTTATTTACAGAATGGCGTTATGTATAATAATACACACAAATGTTGCCCTGGGCCCTCGATAGAAGCTTTGTCCCTTGCACCTCACCGGAGGCTTCACTTTCTGTACCTAAGGGCGACTCATCGACTGGTGCTCGTACAGTACGGTTGTGTATCTTTGATGCATTGTTGTGCGGGTGTTACCTACGTATCGATATTCGCTGTGATTCGATTGTTGAACTTGTTAATTGTTATAATCAAATATATATTCTTTCTATTAAACCGTTTTCATCGTAATTTATTGTTAAATTCTAGTAATTCTTAAGGTTATTTTAATTCGGACAAAACGTCAAATTTGACAGCTCTGAACATTACTTAGTGCTAAATTTATTAGTTTAATTAGTGTTTAAGTGAATTAGTGATTTATATACGTAAGTAATTTAATTCAGTTGGTAATTTTTTTTGACATTTTAATTTGGGGCCCTGATACCTCCATTGAAGGTTCCGTGTAGTTAGTTTCACAACTTTCGGTGTATTGCGTACTGTCATTAACTATACACCGATTGAACACATCATATTACTATACACCAATACCATAAATATACATTGTGAATGAATTAAATCGAAGGGGCATAGTCCCTGCCGATAGTGTTATATACTCTTGTTATAATACGTCTGAACGCATATTACCGGTTATCTGGTCGCATCGTCTCGATCCGCTGGCCTACCGATTTCGCGTGAACACCAGCTGCCCCTCGGACTTCTAGTAACCTATTGTGACGTATATTTTTGGGGTGCAGCCTCTACAGGAAGTGTTATTCAAGTGTCATTTTTGTAGTGTTATAGTGATATAGAATATACCGAGGTGATCATCCGGAAGCATCGCCCTGATCCGTTGACTTTTCGGGCTCATTTCATCCTCTTCGTACTTTAGGAACTCCCTTTTACTTATTGTGATATATATTTTTGGGGGCGCAGCCCCTACTGTTGTGATTTTTAGTGTTAAGTGTTACTTGTTAATATAGTACAATACAACGCGGTAATTATCGGGATAAACCACACCGATCCGTTACTTTTTCGGGACTGTATCAACATCCGTCGCATCCTGGAACTCCCTGTCATCTATCCAGACATTTATTTTTGGGGCTTAGCGCCCACAGGTTGAGTTATCAAGTGCCATTGTTAGCTCGTCTATAAGTGTTAAGTACTCATCAACCTAGTTATCTGGACACATCGTGCCGATCAACTGAAATATCGATTCAGGACTACGTCCGATTTACTTATTGAACTTCCTGACACCCATTGTGACATATATTTTTGGGGCGAAGTCTCTACAGAAAGTACAATTAAGTGTCAAAGTTTGTTATATATTAGTACTAGATATTTACTTCCGTACTTGTATACTAAAGTTAATATAACACCGTTTTTACACCTTAACAGCCACTAATATCAGGAAAATTTGAATAGTGGGGCCCTACTACAGCTTTCCGCTCTGTCTTAAACGGGGCATAGCCACTACCGGTAGATAAAACTAGAACGGCTTTCATTCACACTCAAATTACACTAATCATTATCTGTGTACATCACGACGAACGTTACTCATAACTGACAAATTACATTAAAATCATACCCCCATAACCCTTAAGTGCTGCCTGCGTAATATATTTTTGGGGCGCAGCACCCTTTCGAGAAACTGATATAACCAACAATATTTTTCTTCTATAGGGACTACATAAACTACCTGACTATCCTTACATTCAGTTTGTAGACATTAGCGGGGTGTGTTAATTAAAATATTAATAATTATAGTTGGTTCAGATAGAGTGTACATACGACATATTGTATAGTCTGTTCGTCGACACGACCTTTAACTAATACATAGTTTTACTATTCTTTTCTAACGTTGTAATTCAATTAGCCTATGTTCTACTGGTAACGACATGGCAACTCCTAGGCGCCGGCGTAAAATGCCGAGCGATAATAGCGAACAAGATTCGGAGGTCGAAATGAGTGGGGACGAATTCTCTGCGTTTGCTGATTCTGGTGTAAAAGATCCGAAGGTGAGATTGAACAAGATTACGGAGATTGGCACCAAATTACGGAAGTTTGTACTTACTGACACGAATAAAATTCAGAAAGTGCACGGCGAGTTTATAATGCAATGTTTTTCGGAAATCGAACATATGCTGAGTGAGGTACTGTGTGAACGGGCCAGCGAAGTGGGCAAACTACAAGGTCAGATAGACATGTTAAGAGAAACAAACGAGAGACTACTTGATAAAATAGGAAAGGTAACTGGAGGTGTTACATCCACAGACATGGACCCGACATGTACCGGCTTGAACGGAGGCACTGGTGCAATGACATCAAGAGAACTGGGTGGAACAAATACGCAATTTCCCGAGCTCCCCAAACCTAAAAAATCCTACGCTGTGGTGGTAAAAGCAATGGATGACAAAGTGGATAAGGAAGCCATTCGTGATAGACTCATGAAGGAGGTGAGCAAAGAACTTGCGGACATACGGGTGCAATCTGTAAAATCCGGGAGAACGGGGATCGTGGTGGAAACTATAACGGAACAAGAAAGGGAACGTATACAACAATACGATTTTACCAGCAAGGGATTGAAAGTCGAGCTGCCTAAGAGGAACGACCCCCGAGTTGTAATTTTTCGTGTTCCAAACGACATGACAGATGAGAACCTAATGAGGGATCTACATAAAAAGAATCTGGAGTCATGTATGGACAAGGAAGAAGCTAGAAAGTGCTTAAAGCTTATAACGAGATTGGGTCGGGATAACCCGCACGGAACGGTAGTGATTGAATTACCAGCACCAATAAAGGAACGACTACTGTCATATGAGAGAATATATCTTGGCTGGGGGTCATATCGGGTCAGAGAAGACAGAAACATGAGCCGTTGTCTCCGTTGTTATGGATTCGATCACCTTACCAGCGATTGTAAAAGGGAGCGACTGTGCAAAAGATGTGGACAGACCGGCCATCTGGCCCCAGACTGTAAAAACGAAGTTCGTTGTTCCGTCTGCAAAACCAAGGGTCTGGATGATAAACATGGTGTGTTCGACAGAAGTTGTCCCGAGTTCAACAGAATGTGGGAAAGGGTCCGGGGCAGATATGAATAATCATGGATCTTATACAGCTTAACTGCCAACGTTCGTATGCGGTGATGTGTGAACTTGGGAACACAATGCGGAGATGGCGAATCAAATATGCCATCATTCAAGAACCATACGCAAGAAATGGACAAATCCTAGGGTTACCAAATGATATGCGAGTGTTCTCGAGCGGTGCCACGGGAGTGAGAGCCGCCATCATAATCGACGATCAAAATTTAGACGTAATGGCTATCACCGACTGCATTTCCGACTATGGAGTCTGTGTATGGGTTAACGATGGGCAACAGGACTTTTACATCGTATCGGCATACTGCAGGCCAGGTGATGACATCACCCTAGACATACGATACTTGGACCGGGTCGTACGGCGAGTTGGACATAGACCTCTCCTAATTGGTGTCGACGCGAATGCTTGTTCGGGACTATGGTTTAGCAAAAATCTTGGAACCTCCAGAGAGAACGACATACGCGGGGATAATTTAGCCGAATGGGCTCTGGAAAATGAACTGCTGGTCCTGAACGAGCCTTCGGACTTTTATACCTTCAGTGGCCCGAGGGGTGATAGCGACATTGACGTCACCTTATGCAACAGACTAATGCATAGGATCGGATGGGAATGGAAAATAATTCCGGACTGGAGTATCAGCGATCATAATACTATCCATATTAAGTCGAACACTAATCGAGCCCACCCTGTTAAGACGAATGGTCCCCTCATCCCGATACATAAGCTAACGGAATTTGAACACTCTTTCATATCACACTTTCAGAACATAGACTTCGGCGACTGGCTTCATATGTCACTGACCGAAAAAATTACAACCTTGTACACCATCATAAAGGACGCAGCTAGTGCTATAGGTGCTGATACCCTAAGACACCATAACCGTGGGATTCGTTGGTGGAATAGGGAACTGACTAGTCTTCGTTCCCCGGTTAATAAGGCCAGGAAACGCACACAACAGGCGCGAAGAAAATACCTACGCGGCAGCATCTCAGTAGAAGCATATAATGCAGAAAGAAACAATTATGCATCTCTGAAGACTGAATATAAACACGAAATGCGTAAAGCCAAAGAAGAAAACTGGCACAAGTATGTTATGGAAACCGGTAACAGGGATCCATGGGGTCCGGTTTACCGTCTCTGTCGGGGAGTTGGAAGCACTGGTGTGACATCTCTCAGGACACCGGCCGGCTATACGAGTACTTGGGAGGAGAGTGCGGGCGTCCTTCTTAATGAATTCTTTCCTCGGGCGAACATCGCCATATCCAGAGCCCCTACCGTTGCTACCGCAGAAGAATTCGATTTTGAAGAAATACACTATGCTGTTGTGCGAACCGGGAGAAACCGAGCGGCGGGTCTGGATGGTGTTTCCTCGGAAATGTTGCGCGTGGTGTGGAGGTCGGCGCCGGCACACATAAAAGCACTCTTCGACAACTGTCTACAGACGGGTACCTTCCCTGAGATCTGGAAAGAGGCTAGGGTCGTCTTCCTATTGAAGTCACCAGATAAAGATAAGGCAGCACCAAGATCGTACCGACCGATCTGCCTCGTTTCGACCTTTGCGAAAATACTGGAACGACTGATGGTGGAGCGACTAGCACGGGCCATTCAATACCCAATGAACCCAGGACAGCATGGTTTCACCTATGGTAGGTCGACGGAAAGCGCTTGGGCAGAAGTGATACGGTTTGTGGAGAATAACCAGCACAAGTACGTATTGGGAATTTTCATTGATTTCCAGGGAGCTTTTGACAATCTAGAATGGGGAGTGATTCTCGAAAAGATTGCGAGTGAGGGATGCAGGGAATATGGACTATGGGATAGTTACTTCAGGAATAGGACGGCGTGCGTAGTGGGCGCTACACAAGAAATTCGGCGTGCGGTTCACAGGGGATGCCCGCAGGGATCCCACTGTGGACCTTTTATATGGAATTACGTCATGGATGACCTGCTAAACGAACTAGAAAACTCCGGTGCCAAGGTCATAGCATATGCGGACGACCTCCTAATTCTTGTTGAAGCAGACAATAGACAAGTAATGGAAGACATTTCGACGGACAAATTGACCATGGTCTCCGACTGGGAAAATAGAGTTGGGGTCCAGCTATCCATAGAGAAGACCGTCACCATGCTATTAAAAGGGAAACTGTCACCGAATCGACGACCCAGCATCCACTTGAACCGGACACCAGTTCGATATACAGAGAAGGTAAAACATTTGGGTATCGTTGTAAGAGAAGGCCTCAGTTTCAAAGCACACATTCAATATATTGACAACAAGGTGGCTAATATGGTGGGGTGTTTCGCTCGAGTGCTCCGACGGGAATGGGGCCTAACTCACGACTCTATCAGGATCATTTATGAGAACTCATTTGTGGCAGCTGCATTGTACGCCTCGGTGGTGTGGTATGATATTTGTAAATTCAATTATGCTAAAACACAATTGAATAGAATACAACGTAGGATACTATATACATGTTTACCAGTGTGCAGGACCGTATCCACCGAGGCGTTACAAGTGCTATTTGGGGTCCCCCCGTGGGATATTGAGATTAGACGTCGTGCCATTGGTTCTAAGATCAGACTTGGTCTTCCCCTCAAGGAACACGATCTTATCAGGGCAGATGAACATCTGGAAGGACACGAAGCAATGGAGGTAGGATTACACCGAGCCATGGCGATCTGGCAACAAAGATGGACTCAAACTGATAAAGGACGTGTCACTTATAAATTCTTGCCAGAGGTTGCAGTTGCCTCTAAACTCACTGGCATTAACCTTAACCTTGAGACGTGTTTCATCATTACCGGACACGGTACGCTGGGTACCTATCTGGAGACTAGACATCTATCTGAGACCGATGAATGTATGTGGTGCCATAGATCGGAAGACTGGGAACATATCCTTAAGGATTGCCCAAAATATGAGGAAAGGCGGGACCCAGCGTCTTGGGGAATTAGGATCGTTGATGGTCAGTGGTTTTACGACGACGTCTTGAAAAATGAAGAAGGTTTCCGTAAATTCAAGAAATTTTCCAAGTGGGTGTTCCATCTGAAAAAGGGTAATGAATAAACTGGACATATACCCCCCCGCCTAGTGTAGTGTCTAATATCTAACAGTTTATGACAATTTAGTGCTGTCAAGTTCACGTACTTTTAAGGTTAGTTTAGACTATTGTTAATATGTTAAAACTCTGTATATATGTTAAATAAATGTTAAGTTGGTAATTTAAACACCGTAATTATCGACGTTCATTCAAGACTCAACCATGGAAGCACCAGCAAGATAACAGATTGGACCAGCGATGAGTGATAGGGCCCACCAGAGCCCTACTGTTCGGGGGTTAAATCTGGGAGGTTCCCGGCTTGTCTGGGGGCCGAAAAGCTGACCGTATTGCTCTTATCGGTACCACGGGGGCCGAGATGCCCAGCCGGCCTTGTGCTCGTCTCGGTCATTGAGGTTTGGTTTCGTGGTGGCAGTGGTTAATAGCCCAAGTTCGCGGGCGAGAGATTCATGACTGTGAGTCTCGACGGGTGAGCTGCGTTCAGCTCGGGTGCTAACCTGCTCAGTTAGAAGTGTGTTAGATAGCACGCGGCCTGACCAGTGGTGCGGAGGGGCCCTAACCCCCAAAGTAAACTGGGAGCATGGGACTAGTTTTCTAGATCTATGCGCGCTGACTGGGCGTATCCCGGTCCCCGCCTAATGGTGGCCATGGCATTATACCCAGAGGGTGGTATGTCATGTAAAACATCTTCGACGTTGTACCTAAGGGCGGGGGGCTCTACCCTTATCAAACAAATTATAACATCATTTGTTCTCGAGATTTGTGAGACGAAAAAAAAATATTCACGAACGAATGAACGAACGAACGAACTAACGAACCCACACACAGAGACATCACGCTAAAAACGATGAATTCAAATTCTAGTGACCTTGAAACATGGAGATATGTCCAAATTAGCGATTCGTAATATCGGACCCATTACAATAACTTCCAATGGGGAGTTAATAATAATAATTTCGACGTCCCATCCAAACCTATCCAAAGGGAAAAGTTAGCAATAATTGACGTTTATCAAGGCAATATAGTTCGCGTTATTTCCAAAACAAGCAACCTATCCAAAGGAAAAATTAAATCATAATAATAATAATAATTTCGACGTATAGGATTTAGTTAAAAACATTAAATTTATTTCTAAGATTTATTTTCTAAAAATTGAGTCTGCGAGGAGAGGGTAATGACAGTATTGTATCAGTGCTGGAAAATAAAATATTTCAAACTAAAAACAGAGATATTTCTCTTAAAATAGTTATTCATTTCAAAGGAAAACAGATATTTATTAAAGTTATATAGCATATATATATATATATATATATATATATATATATATATATATATATATATATATATATATATATATATATATATATATATACAGTGGTGTGCAATAAAATAGGTGTGAGAAAAATTATATATAAATTTAGGTATACTAGACACACTAATTATTTTTGGTTTAGATATTGTATTTATTTATATTTTAAATCAGTTATAAAAGAAAAAAAGACTACAAACGCCAGCAATAAAAATTATATATTAGAATAACATTTAAAAATTATAAAATCATGTTGTGCAAAATAATAGGTGTAACTCATAAATATCAAAACAAAAATTTTAAGCTTAAACAATTTAGGGTCGATTATGTTCTAAGTTATGTAGATATATTACGAATTTTAATATTTAGTGGTATATCCATGGTTTTTAATAATTTGATAACATCGACGTGGCATGGAATCTATTAAATTCTGGCATCTACTTATTGGAATCTGTGCCCATGCAGAACGAACAGCTTTCCACAAATCTTTTTTATTGCGCGGTTTTACTGTGCTTATGGCCTTTTTAAGATCACTCCAGAGGTTTTCAATCGGGTTTAAATCCGGTGACTGAGCAGGCCACTTCATGACATTTATCTTATTTTTCTCAAACCACGTCGTTGCTAATTTGGACGTGTGTTTGGGGTCATTGTCTTGCTGAAATACCCAACGTAAAGGCATATTATCTTCAGCATAAGGAAGCATTGTGTTTTTTAAAATGTTAACGTACACCACTTACGTCAACTTTTCCTTAATCCAAAAAATTGGACCTACACCGTTCCAAGAAAAACATGCCCAAACCATTATACTACCTCCTCCATGCTTTATTGTTTTTACTGTATATTGGGGAGAAAATTCCTTATTTTTCGGTCGTCTAACATTGCTTAATGAACCATCAGGACCGAATAAATTTATTTTCGACTCATCAGTCCATAGTATATTTCTCCATTTTTCACACGGCCAATTCAAATGTTCCTTGGCAAAAATTAATCTTTGTTTAATATGACGCTTAGTTAAAAATGGTGTTTTCCTTGGTTTTCGTGCTACCATTTTGTTTTCTAATAACCTTCTTCTAATAGTTGAAGTGTCAATATTTAAGTTTAATTCCTTTTTTATTTCCGTAGAAGTCATAAAAGGATTTTTTTTAACACATCTCAGTATTTCTCTGTCGAGGCGTTTTGATGTCTTTCGAGGTTTTCCGCGTGTTTCAACTTTTTCAGTCCATTTTAAAGCATTTGTTACCATGTTTTGAGAGCAACCTAATGTATCAGCAATAAATTTGTATGTTTTACCTTCTTGTCTTAATTTTTTAATTAATATTCTTTGTTCATTGGAACAATGTTTTCCACGACCCATATCTTAGAAAAAAATTGGTTTTCATACAACAGATTTATACATTACTATAACATAAACTTACCTGCGATTCGTATTAAAATTTTAACACACTTTTTAACGTTATAGCAAAAAAATTTTGCCGGAATTTTGTATATATCACACTACACCTATTTTATTGCACGCTTGTTATATGTGAATAGTATAAATAAACAGGTACTTCCCCTAAACTCAAGTCAATATTTTGGTAACTATATAGGTTTTAGTTACTACTTATAATGTAAATACTGATGAATAGATGTCATGCTTGTAGGATTTGTTAGTTAGTAAAAACACCACATTATTTTCTGAAAGAAGATATACACCTATTTTATTGCACACCACTGTATATATATATATATATATATATATATATATATATATATATATATATATATATATATATATATATATAACATTTTTGACGATTTTTCTTAATTTTAATGAGCCTTTATTTTTTATAACAATTTTCGGAACACTGATTTTGTTACACGATAACAAATTTTTGATTTGACAATACTATCTGTCCAAAGTCCTTCATATATTAAAACAAAAAGAATAGTTACTTAAAATTAAAAATGAATGTTAAAAATTACAAAATTTCGTAACCCAAAAGAGTATAAACAATATACTTAACATTTGGGAGCAAAATCCTACATATCCCTTTGACTTGTTTAAATGTCTAATTCAACTGTGTAATTACTGAACATTTGTGAATTCTCTAGATGTACAGCGTAATATGGAACTGCTAATCTACCTACGAAGTGCTAATTTCTCCATACATGAACTTTATATAGTTTTTATGCTAACATTAAGGCGCATATAGCCTAGTCGCTGCGCGCCAAAACAAAACAAAAAAAAAAAAAACTCTGTAATTACCGCAATGGCTTTCTTACATATATTTCTAATAAATTTCAGTGTTTTTAGTTTATTTATTTTTTTTCATGTAAAATTAAAACTAAAAAATCTGGAGAATTCCGATTTTCTGAATAAGAAAATTGCTGGAAAAAAGAAAAAAAAAACAATTATTATATAATAGGAAAGAAATTTTTATTGACATTAACACTATTTATTACATGTTTTTATATAACACTTATTTAATACTATAAGGAAATTTTCTGCTTTTCAGAGGTTTTGGATACTGAAACAAAAAAAAAAAAAATTATATAATATACTATATATATTCAGTTAAATTTTCTGTCATATTTTTGTTTCTGAAATTCACCTTTAAAAGACGTGTATTCATATTTGGGAGAGGAATGGTTCTTCCCTTCATTCCTCAAAAAACCCTGAATCGCTACCGCTACTGCCATCAACTTCATCATCACCAGCTTGGCTATCATCGTCGTCGCCATGATCGTAGCCATCAACATCATCGCCGTCGTCACCCCAACCGTAACCGTCGCCGTCGTTAGAGTCACCACTACCCCTATCAATATCATCCCACCTACACTGTAGGTAGAGTGATGATAGGAGACTGATGTTATATTTATAGGATATGATATGTAATGTTCTGTCGCACATGTAGAGATCATACCATATCTGCCTCTGCCTTCTAACGCTTATATCTAAATCCCTATCAATATAAAAGTATTCTATCCCACTTGATAGGGAACATGTGGAATCGAATGAATCACTAGACGTGATTGACTCGTTATCGCTCTCGTAGTTGTTACTCATTGTTAATTTTTTATTGTTAAAAAAAAAAATAAGTAATAAGAGTTCCAATTTTATTATTACGGTTTTCTATTTATAGAACTTTTTAGAACCAATCATTTGTTACGTCATATATATATTTGAATAATAAGTTGTCGATTTAACAATTTTGATCGTCCAAAGTCTCATATATTTAATAATTAATAAATAAAGTAATATAAATAATTAATAACAGATGAGTTGCTGAATATGTATAAACGAATACAGATTTTTTTCTTTTATCAAAAACTGTATCACAGGAAACCATTTATAAATCTTTAAACGAGTTCAATTATATCACCCCTAAATGTTTCTAAGATAAAAATTTTAGTAAATCACCCCAACTCGTGACTTTTCAATCACTGGTTGAAAAATTGAAAACAAAATTAAAACGAAAAGCAAAGATACTCGACAGTAGCGTAACAATAGAGATTAAAATTGGTTTGGTAAATCACTGGATTACTTTCAGAAATATTAAAATTTAAACACCTAAATAAAAATTTAGGTATAAGTAGTGGTGTAACAATAGAGTGATGAGCATAGTTATTAGATATACAAATGGCTAGGTGAACGTCGTTAAGCTAATGTGAAATTACATTATGGTCTGCAAAATTTTTACAATTAGATATGTGCTGATAAGGATACGAAAACTACCTTACTTTGTTGTAAATAAAGATTTTTATTTTTTCTGACATTTGTTCGTAATATTTTACGTGTATTGGAGTGAATTATTAATTAAATTTTTTTTCTTTTTTTTTCTGTTTTTCTTTTTTTTTTATATCGTTTAAAAAATTTCAAGAGTGAGCAAAACATAATAGTAGGTGAAAATGAAGGTATTTTACTATCATAGTATTATTGAAAGGCATTCTAAAAACGTATTATTGAAAGGTATTCTAAAATAAGTATCAATATATATTCAAACGACAGTGGATGTTTCCTACTATATTTACAAGTTTAGATATATATTTAATTTTCCTGAGTACAGTCCTGGAATTGCAGATCTGGGTACTGTAAACATGCTAGGATTTACGCAACCTGTATATTTCGTAAACCTTAGGTGATAAGATGGGTATAATACCAAGACGTGTCCAAGACGTTGTTTAAATTTAATGTAACTAGAAAATTAACTAATTATAATAGTGTTTGTACGTATTTCACGTAGTGATTTATTAAAAACCATAACTCTGTTTGAGCTTCTTTACATATATGTAAGGCACACATCTAATGAATTTACCAAGGCCTCAAACGGTATAGTTACGCCACTGGGGATAAAAATTAACAAATTACTGAATTGGTGGAAAAAAAATTGCTGAATTTGGAATACACACACACACGTGTGTCGTGTTCTTTATAATAATTTTTGTTTTTAATAGAAGGAGACCTCGATAGTTCAACATCATAATTTGTCTATCCATCTATTTGTCTACCTGTCTATCTATCTACCTGTCTATATGTCTGTCTCTCTGTCTGTCTACCTGTTCGTATGTCTATCGGATGGTTTGCTAACAACTTTGAACAGCAACCAGAAATTATCCATGAAATTGAAGGAGAGAACTACATAGAGGTATGGGTGTCATAAATGATCTTACACCAGGTTAACTACAATTAATTGGAATAATTCGTTATAACAAGAAAACAGTGGAAATTTTTAGATTTTAATTAGAAATGAAAAATTTTTCCTAAAATTAATTTATTCATTTATCAAAGATCGTATGTTGATCTATATCGAGGTTCTGTTGTATATACAGCACTATTCGCATGGGGACGTAGGCTTAGCATGTGTCCATCACAAATACGCACACGCACACACTTTACGATTATTTTTTTTCAGTTTCGGGAGTTTCAAATTTTGAAAATTTAGGTATATCTCTGTACAACAGCAATTCATTATATCCCTGTATAGTATCATTTCAAAAAAAGAGCTTATACTTTTCGAACGAAAAACTTAATAAGTGATATATAAGTGATAAATAAAAAATTAATAATGGAAAACCTAAACTGTAAGTTAATTTTTCCTATTGTTTAAAATAATAATATTTAATTTAATTTCTTTCTTATAGTTACAGATATTATTAGAGCTATAAGGGCGAGCACAAGCCCAGCCCTGCATGTATGTAATTTAAACTTATGGTAAAATCGTTTTATTTATTTGTTTATTTATTTTTCTTATTCCATTTTAGACTATGCCTATGATAGTTGTGCTCTTAAACATAGATACCCATGATTTCATCGGCGGGTACCGAGGATTTCTACCCTATAGGCGTCGTAGGTGGCGGCCTATGTTGAATATACTATAGAATGGCCGTTCCTGCAGGTATGGATTCGTGTCGTATGAAGTCGTATTTCCAAAATTTCTATTCTTTTTAAATTTTGTGATATCTTCTTTTTTTTTAACAGGTGTTGATTCGGGTACCGTAATTTTAAGAAAAAATTAGAAATGTACACATTTTACTTATTTTGTTCCACAGAGTTACACAATTTACTTGTTTAACTTAAAAAAAAAAAAAAATAAAAAAATGAAAAAAATAAAAAAAATAAAATTTTGTCTTTTTTCAATTTTGTGATATCTTTTTTCTTTTTCCCTGTTTTAAAAACAATTTTTCCTATTCAGTTTTTAGTGTTAGTTAAAGTGAAATTTATTAGAAAAGTGAGTGCTTCAATTAAAACGTTAAAAATTTTAAGAGTTGAAATATAACATTTTTTCTATCTGACGGTATTAATAACTCTGTGAAAATAACATGAACTTTTTCTAGGACACACGTTTTAGCAACGTGGTTCGATTGGGTATTGACCGCAAATTAAATTGCTACTAAAAAAAATAAATAATTTCTCAACGTTTAACCCTTTCCTCCCCAACCTTATTTATTTTTTTTATTATTTTTTTTTTTTATTACTGCCCGGCCATAAAGCCCGGTTCAGACGCAACCAGTAGTTTAGTCGAGTGGTCGAGTAATTTAGTACTCGCCCAGTTTGAACACATTCATTTTAGTCAAGTAACCTGGCTTGGTCGAGCGGACGGTCGAGTTTAGTAAATAGAACTCGATTCTATTTTTATAGTCGAGTAGCATTCCCCCACTCAATTTTCAGTCAACTCGTATGCCAACTAAACACGTGTGGACAGAAATACACAAGTGTTTTATACATAATTATTGCAGTTATTGTTGTTTCTTAGTTATTTAGGTTATTGTTTTATTTGTCAGTTTCAGTTTTTCGTAAAAAAATGTAAAATATTTTATAGAAATAAATATAATTGTATTTAATAATTTTAATTTTATTTTTTATAGATTTCTTATTGAAATAATAACAAATTAATTAACTAATTAAAATAGCAAGATGGTCAAAAGGCACCACTCTTAAACAGGGCCGGATCTACCCTAAGTGGCGCCCGAGGCACGGTGCAAAATTCAGTGCCCCTGTCTTTCCGTAAAATGGTAAAAGAAATATTTCTTTTTAACTTTTTGCCCTATAAAAAGCAAGTGATGAGCAAAAAAAAAAACGTCAAATTCAACAGTTTGGCGGCCCCCAATTTGCAGTTTTGGCGCGCGGGATATCTGCCCCCGCTGCTCCCTAGACCCGGCCCTGTTCTTAAATGTTAAATACAAATAAATGTCTATGGGATGTGAAAAATGAAAATTACAAAAATAAACAAATTTAGCAGCGTACTTGAAATTGCAAAAAACGATGGGAATAAGTTTTGTTTAAAAAGAAATCGTAAAAAAAAATTAAAAATATAAGATCGACATATTCTCAGGAAAGAAAGAAAATTAAAGACTCAAGCACTCGACTTTATACTAATCGACTAAACTAAATACTAGCTGTATGTGAAAGATTGTTTTGACTCGCAGTATTTTAACAACTCTACTAAATTATTTGCCCTGTATGAACAGTATGTCCACTTGACTAAATTACTATACTCTACTAAACTACTGGCTGCGTCTGAACCGGGCTTTACTGCCCAATGGTACTTACCAGTACCAGAAATTTTAGGTTATTTTAATTTAAATCACTAATAATTCGTCTCAAATATTTATTGATATTTCTGTTTAGCCAACCAAATCAAATCCTAGCATCCTCAGAATGTCTGATTATATATCAATATTTTTAACTGAGTACTAACAAGGAAATGCACCCAAAGTGAAATTCGGGATTTTAATGAAACTTCGCTGGTGTGTAGAATTGACAAAAATAAGGGACCCGTATTTTTTTATCGGCCATTTTCCACGTTTATGGGGTGAAACCAGCCCCTAAAGTTGGGTGTTCAAATCGAATTTCTTAAGATATCTCGAAAACTATATGAGATAGAGGAAAACTTTGAATTGGCAAAATGTTATTCTTTGAAAGACCTATTCACCCGTATAGGTTAAACTACAGCCGGGTTAATAAGAGGGGCTGGAGGGGTGAAATGGGGGTAAATTTTCTTGTACAGCCTGAATGGTTCAATGTATCAAATTTTTGCCATCACAAATAGAAAGAGCACCAAAAATTAGGGGATACGTGTTTTTGCGTTTTTTCAAAATATGTATGGTATCCAAGCCATATAACGAAGAAGAAATAGGGTAGATTATATTGTATTATTATTGATTGCAAATACGTTTTATATTTTTTAATTTTTATGTTGATTTTCATCATGAAAATGTAAATTTTTACTTTCCGATAATGATTCATATATTTTTCAGTACTAACTTAATTGGTAATTGAGCCATGTGTACATTTGGTTACTCACATTCGATATTTTTTATACCTATTGCTGTGAAAGTTAAAGTTCTCTGATGTGCTTGTGTTAATGAATGCTCACCAAGAAGCAGTAATCTCTTTCACTCACTGTTCAGGTGCTTTGTAATAAATTTTGCGATTTGGGAAATGGGGTTCACATCTATAAAACATACAAAAAGAATAAGAAAAATAGTTTGAATGTTGAGAAAGAAATAAACCGCGTTTATTTAGTGAAAAACTAATTTGTAAGAAGATAAAGGCAGTTGTTGAACAGAAGATTATTGCTTCTTGTTGAACATTCATTAACACTTGCAGACTAGAGAACTTTAGTAGGAATAGGTATAAAAAATATCGAATATTAGTAACCAAATATATACAAATGGCCAAATTACCAATTAAGTAAGTACTGAAAATACATGAATCAATATCGGAAAGTAAAAAGTTATATTTTTGTGATGAAAATAAACATAAAAATAAAAAAATATAGAAGGTATTTGCAATCAGTAATAATGCAATATAATGTACATTATTTTTTTCTTCCTTATATGGCTTGGATACCATACATATTTCGGAAAAACGCAAAAACACGTATCCCCTAATTTTTGGTGCTCTTTCTATTTATAATGCCAAAAATTTAATATATTGAACCATTCAGGCTGTACAAGAAAATTTACTATTTTCACCCCTCCAGCCCCTCTTATAAACCTAGCCCTGGTTTAACCCTGGATGAATAGGTCTTTCAAAGAGTAACATATGGTCAATTTAAAATTTTCCTCTATCTCTTATAGTTTTCGAGATATTTTAAGAAATACGATTTGAACTCCCAACTTTAGGGAGTGGTTTCATCCTCTAAACGTGGAAGATGGCCGATAAAAAAAAATACGGCTCCCTTATTTTTGCCTATTTTACATACCAGCGAAGTTTCATAAAAATCCCGAATTTCACTCTGGGTGCATCTCCTTGTAAGTTTGTTTGGTGGATGAGTTAACTGTTACTCAAAAGTACCACCAGTCAGGAACGGGTTAAAAGGATTTTTATAAATTTATTAAAGATGTATATATATATCTTTTTTTTTTAATCTGAAAAAAATATACATGCTCAAAACACATTTTTATTTTACTTCGAGTTGTTTAAAATTATTGTAGATAAATAATCAACAAATGAAAAAATTTTTCTTTGGTGACGTTGGCGACGTTGACGAAGTCAACGTCATCGGAAAACGTCTGTCGACGTCACCGACCGATATTGTCAATTACCACCCACGCAATTTCACACGGCCACACCCAAGAAAAAGTTCCCTTAGTGGCCAAAAAGTTCCCATCGCCAAGTACCCCAACACCTAGTAACAACAACAATTAAATCATCTGTACGCAATGATTGCTTATAATAGATTCGACAATATATTCTTTTTATGCATTATTAATGTATATGTAAAACTCCTATATTACTAGTTTCGTATCTAGCCTATAGAGAAATTGATCGCAATCAAAGGGGGACAAACAATGTATGGGTAATGTCCATTTTGGTATGCTGCGCATGTGTAGCGGTTCACTTGGAAAGTATTCAACCAAATCATTCATATTTTTAATATTTTATTGTTAGATTTTTAACTCACGGATGACAATGTTATTTATCTAAATAATAAAAAAATAAATTTATTGCTCAAAGTAAAATTAATTTTGTAATTTGTGTTCGTACATAATGGTAACCTAAGTGGCTTAAATGAAGTCACTTTGGAAATTGTCAGCGCATATGCACAACGGCAAAAGAGACTAAAAGAAAGAAAAATAATGATATAATTTGCATCCTATTGTTTCCGACAAAAATGTAAAGAAGTACCATGGTATATTTAGTACGAAAAGCTAGCAAAAAAAAAATCGCATCGTCAAAACCATGCGTTTAAAATATTCTCTGGGAATAATAAAACGATATTTGAACAGCAGAACAGTTAGCACGTACCAGCTAACTGAACTACCAACATCGCGTTTCATTTGTTATATGTATTATGTACGTACTCACAACATATTAGTTGACATTCTAAAGGTGGGTCTGTCCATAACAAAAGGTCCATAACATAAAAAAATAAAAAATATGATAAAATCATAATATTACTAGTATTGTGTTGTGTATTAGATGTAGGAAGTGGGCACCACTGTGTTTTTGCAGAGAACTTGTGTTTTGTTTGTTTTTTTGCCAGTTGTTTGGAGGCTATGTTGATTGTTGATGGTGTGTTGATTTTTTTGTATCCTTTTTAAGAATAATGTTACAGTTATAGTTGAAAGTTGAGAAGTTTTGATAAATGAAGAATAATCTACAGGATCTAAGGTAACTATAACCCTAAAGCTTTTACTTCAAACTAATTTCATATAATTATGAAATGGATGAAAGATTAGCAACCCAATAACTGTAACGTGAGTTACCAAAACATTAATTTGTTTCTGTAACTTTAAGAAAATTGGACTCAGACATATGATTTTTTGTATTCTCTTCGCAAATAACTCGTTGATTGCAGAACTAATTTTTTTTATATTTTACAAAAAACAAAAATGTAAATTTAACGTACCTAAAAAATGTAACGTGAGTTACCAGATTGGTAACTCACGTTACGAAGTTTCTTAAATAGGAGTTGTTTCTTTATTCGAGAAATGATGTGTACCAGAGTAATGAGGATGCCATCCCTGAAGTAAAAGTTATGTGTTTGAAGAGTGTTTCTGGACAAAGTAACAAACTTTTCAAAATAGATGAAAATGACGTTACTTTTGTTAGTGTTAACAGGTTTTAAATGTACTTCCTTACCCAGAAATTGAAATGAAAGGTGGTAGGATGTACTACAAGTTCAAAAAATCAGTTGATATTAAAGAGAAGTAACAAAACAGTAAGGGTTTCCCATTATGAATTTAGAAATATTTAACCAGTATTATAAGACACCCTACTATAAATTGTAGGATTAAAATAAATAGGCTACTTTTTCACCTTCTGTTTAAAACTTCTATTGTTTAAGACTAGTATTTTATAGTTTATAGCAGGTATTATAAAATTGTTCTGTTATTCTGATATTTAGTAATAATAAAACTTTCCTATTTCATATGTGTCGCTTAATTTGTTTGCCCCAAACACTTCTTTTCTAAAATTACTTCTAAATCAAAAAAAGGGCTTCAAGATTGTAAAATATACTTTTAAAAACTGATCTGAGTAATGTATACAAATAATAATTATTTTATATAGCTGTTTTCAGACCATTTTCCAATGAAGACAAAATGTAACGTGAGTTACCGTAACGTGAGTTACCAACATTGATATGGGATTTTAATAATAAAGTCTTCTACAGGCATAGGAAAATTTTGACAAACTTATCATCTGTATAACACACACAGGTTGAATATAAAAAAAAAATTATTCTTGTAACTTTGAATCGGGTTAATTCTTGTAACTTTAAATTATTCTTGTAACTTTGAAATTTTAACTGAAAATCCCCCAAAAGCCTCAATTTTAATATTTGTTTTATTAATTTTAGTATTAAGCGCTATTTTATTTAAACAAGATAACGGTAATATATTTACTTGAGCCCCTGTATCAATTTTTACTTGAATAATATCATTATTAATTTTAATAAATTCTTTCCATTCATTGTTTTTATTACCCTCGTTTATCGGAAAAACTTGTGCAGTTGAATTTAAACCTATAGTGATAGATTCGCTACTCGAATTTTGTGAATTTACTGTATAAATATTTTTCTTAAAATTCTTTTTAGTTTTACAACAATTAGCATAATGATTAAATAATCCAAACTTTTTTACATTTTTTGCCATAGGCAAAACATCTACCATACTCATGATTTTGATTGCACTTTTCACATTTCTTATTAAACTTAACGTCTCTATTTTGTTTTTTAAAACCTTTTTGATACGATGAATTTTTCACTTGATCCAGCTGTCTTGAACCTGTTGATAACACAACTGTCGATTCCAATTATTTTCTTGATTCTTCAGCTATTTCTGTGGCTTGTAGTTCTTTGTTATTAATTCCAAGTATTATTTGAGTTTTTAATAGTTTTTTCTCTAATTGTTCAAATTCACAGTTTACAATAAAATTTTTTAAGTCAGTTAAGTAATTATTAAAAGTTTCATTTGGACCCTGTACCTTTTAAAAAATTTAAAATGTGCCATCACTAAGTTCTTTTTGGGTTCACGATATTTTATAAATTCATCTATTATTTGTTTTAATTTTACGTTTTCGTTTTTACTTATTTCAAAAGTATTATATATTTTTACTGCTTCAGGTCCAATTAAGTTTAAAAATCTAGCTACTTGTACTTTATCACTTTTATAATATGTTTCTGTCGCTTCAAAAAATATGTCCACCTCTTGTTGAAATTTTTTAAATTTTTCTTTTAAATTTCCACCTAAATTTAATTCAGCTGGTTTCTTATACTCCATTTTGATATTTTTAATTTTATTTTTTTTTTTATAATTTTTTACATTATCACACTAACAATTACATTTTATTTTTTCAACCACGTGTTTTCCTTATTTTAGATTTCCTGATTTTATGTATTATCACCTTTTTCCAATTTTTACGCTGGGCCATGTTTTAAATTTATTTTTTTAATCTTTTATTTGTTTTAAATAAAAAACATTATGATTTTATTAATTAAATTAATAATTGTAAAATAAGATTACACAGATAAAGTACATGTTTACTCAGTACACAATATTGTATGTTCCTTTGATGAGGGCATCCATGATTGCACTGCCCGTCTTGTATCTTTTAAAAATAGATATCACTTCCGTTACTGTATAGTAATGACATCTTTAAACTATTTAAATATAAATATAATTACGTATTACATGTATTATCTGACACATAATATCGATAATCTGAGTGTTATATATTATATAACACTCAGATACGTAGGGGTTCCAGGTTTCCAAGCAGAAGTCGGGGAGACTTTAAATGCAAGATATTGGGATACTTCAGTCTATAGTATCCCGAATAATTTATGAAATGGCGTAAATAATATTAAAATTTGGATAAAATTTCCGGGTACCAGAGTAGTTCTGTTATGAGGTTTGGAACACAGTCATTGACACCACACAGGTGTTTCACCTGTCTGGAGGTCATGACCCTGTGTTCTAAACCTCACATACTATTTAAGGAGAGGACACTAACCTAATACCTTGAGGAAGGTCAGTGACGCGATAATTTCAATTATTGAGGTAATTCAGGTAAAAATATTTTTGTTTAATCTAAATTCTTAATATTATTTTGTAAACAACTGTCTGGACGTTAATGATTGTGTTCGAACCATCATATACGGAAAAATCATTGATTTCTCTATGACGCGATGAGGGCACACTAACCTAATACCTTGAGGAATGATCACCAACGCGATAATTTCACATAGGGTTATTTAAAAAATTCCAGGTAAAAATTATTTTCAAAGTTTATGAATATTTAAAACACATAAGAACATATTAAAAATTTATCAATTTGTTAATTGACCTTTTAACCCATTTTTTTGATACAGACTATTACATATTTATTGAACAGAGTACATTCAACACAATCTCTCTGTTGACTGGCCTTTTAACCTAATTCGATTAAAAATAGAAATTTTTATTTGATAAAATGCTCAGATTTGTATGTTTAATACAGTGAAAACAGATGTAATTATTATTCATTTAAAATAGTTTGACCATTTTTCTTATGTAAATTCAATAGTAACAGCCTTTCAATCTAACTTTAATGCATTCTAATTCGTAATTTTTTGAATCAACTAATCTTATTTCAAATAATAAAATACACATACTTAAAAAAATTATTTTTAGGTACTTACCCAAGAGAATTACACACACGAATTTTTAAAAAAATGACAAGAAAAAAATAAAAAGCACTTTTTACATTTTTATTGGTTAATAATTAATGAACAAAAAAAACTCAACAATTGTCAACAATTAACAGTGTTTAAGCTCTAAATGTTACAAAAAACTGTTATTACATTTAAAAATTATGTATAAATTTTATCAATTTGGCTTTTAACCTCCCACACGCGTTTTGTATATTTCAAGGAAAAAATTTTAAATATGTACACATATTTTTGGATAAAAAAATTATTTGATATCATTTTTTTTCAATAACAAAATGGAAAAAATAATTTTAATTAGTTTTTGAACTGATTAAACGAATTTGCGTAAATAATTTTAATTAGTTTTTGAACTGATTAAACGAATTTGCGTAAATAATTTTTTTTACACACATAAATTTAATTAGACTGATTAGATATTATTTTTTCAAATATTAATTTTGCAATCTCATTTTTTTATACTAAAAAATACACTGTGCTTAAAAATTATTAGTCTTACAAAGGTTTTAAAAAATTTTTTCAGTTAAAATATTGTTTGTAAATTAAAGCTTCTCTTAGCGCACATTTCTTTGAGTTTTCGGTATGAAATAGACATGTATAGGACGAAGAATGTTCTAGTGAATGAACTGATGTTTCGGGTCGAATGTTTTCGATATTAATTGAATCAATGTTAAAATGTAACTTTAGCAATTTACGTTTTTGTTCGCCCATCACAAAAATTTCACTACAATACTGTAAATAATTTTTTATTTCCTCTTTTCCATGATAATAATCGGTTGATCCCTCAAACCACGTCAGGTTATGTACAAATTTAGTTAAATATTCGTTAATTCGTTGATATTTTTTCGGTATGTTGTTCCATTCATATGGTGGTTTTAAAATCCAGTGTCCAATTTTATTGTTTTGAATGATTGCAACTTCTTTGGGAATAAAATCACCAACAACCCCGCGCATCCCATATATTTCAACAATGGTGAACATTTTTTTGGAAACAATTGAACCAACAAAAATCAAATATTCACCAAAAAACTTATTTGTAAACTAAATTGTGCTGATGTATTAATGAAAGTATTTATACATTTTCCCTTTCTTACAATTTTCTAAAACTGCTTCAGTTGTTCGTGAACATCTTTTTCTAGTTTTTCAATATGTTCTTTTGTTACAGAAAGTATTTCAAGTAACAATTCTTGACTTTCTTTTTCAATAATCTTCTGAAAATCTCTTGCAAATTTAACAAAGTTTTCATCAATAAAATATCGTTTTTTATCTGAAATTTCTTGTTTAAAATTTAACATGAATTCCAAAATATGATTCAGTATTTTTAGACTTTCTCGTCCCAATATTAAATCTGTTTCTCCTCCCAATTCATTGTTGGAATTTTGTTGATTGTTTAAGTAGTCTGGTAACATGATGTGAATTAATTGAAGTCTCGAATGCAGAATGTTATTTCTCTTCTTTGTTGGTAATTTTAAATAAAAATAAATCTTGCCTCAATTTATCAATTTTTTTATTTAGTTCAATTTGACAATTTTCGAAATTTTCCTGAATCATTTGAAAATAATTTGTACGTGATTCAGTTGTCATGTCAGTTAGTATCAACCGCACATGGTGCTTAAAACTGGAAAACTCATTTTCCAGTTCTTTAAGTAGGCTATTGAACTCTTTTCTCCAATTTGAAATATTTTCTTCATTGACTTTTTTCAAGTTTTCTAATTTTTCATCAAGATATTTCGTTACATATTCTTTTTGTGTATTCCAAGGAAGTGAAGAGACAGCTAGCTTTTCTCGCTGATTTGCGCTAACACATAATGTCTCTAATCTTATTATTTCCTTATTGATGTTTGAAATATTTTGCTCAATATTATTTTGTATATCATTTTTTGCTTTAATAATTTCGTTTCTAGTATAATCAATAATTCTTCTTTCATACTCCTCAATTCGAGATGTGGTTTCAACTTGGAGCATTGATATTTTATCTTCAAAAAGCTTTAACTTATTCTCAAATATATCATTCATTTCAAAATCTTTTCTTTTCTCATATTCTCTTAAACTGTTGCTAATATGTGAATTAATCAGCCTTTCAAAATAACTTCTTGTTTCTCTAATTTTTTCATTAACAAATTTTTTAACACTATTTTCATCCATTTTTTTAAAAAGTTTTCACCGATTTTCATATGTGAAATGATAAATATTGTAATTTTCTTTTATAATTATATACCTGATGGAAAACAATTGGTGGTGGGGTATTCGAAAAATTTCGTACATTGTGAAAAAAAACTCTCTTGAAATACCTAATTCGTGGAGGTCTTAGTGTACTTGTTTATAAGTTTAGAAAAATATGATTTTTAAAGTAAGTGATGACCTTTAACACTTCTTAAAAAAATTGTTGTTTTGTTGAAAAATGAAAGAGTATTTAAGCCAAAATTTTGTGTAATTTAGATTAACTGTTTTACAATAAAAGCCATTGAGGAAACATTAAAAAATTAAAAGGCAGAAAAAAATGGCATGTAAGTATTAGAACACCAAACAATTTTTGTTAATATTTTTTTAATATATACATATTTTAATTTTTTATTGTAGACACAAGAGAAGAAAGAATTATTCGGAGGGTGAGGCTGCACCTCCGACCCGAACTAAGGGTGAGTTAGTAGAAAGTAAATTACTGTTTATTTTATTACAAAAATTGTTTTTTTAGAACATACCGACTTTCCTTATGTTCTCTACGGAGGCGGTACCCCCTTTCCAACCGCCTCCATGGATGAGGAGAATCGACATAGGAAATACAATTGTTCTCTACTTTGTAGAGAACAATTGCCTAAATATTTGGGTGTATGGGGGTAAGTACAAAATATAAGCTTTTAAATATTTTTTTTATAATTGTTATCAATTTTGTATTTTTTATTACAGATTAACATATACCTATATTATGATTAGGTGAATCAAAAAGTTCTTAGAATTGCATATTCATATAATATTTTTGGAGGTAATTTGATATTAATTTTGAAGAGTGTCAAAATATCATAATATTTATACAAAGTTTCAATGGATTTGATCGTATTGTTTTTAAATTATTAATTATTTTGTGCAGACAATTGTTAAAAAGGCTCCTGCTCATCGGTCAGAAGTTGCGCTTCAAACAATCCGCAGTGCTGGCTTTGGATTCGAAATATTTGACCACCCACTATATTCTCCGGACTTAGCCCCCCCCCCTTCTTATATTTTTATAGTGATTCCAAGAACTTTTTGATTCACCCTCGTAGTAATAGTTGTAGTTTTTTTAAAAATAAAAAAATTAAAATGACATAGTTTTTTTATTTTCTTCCTTTTTTCTTACTTATTTTTCAGGGTAACAGTATGTAATTTTTTCAGTTTTCAAAATACAACAATATTTTTGGTGTATTTTATATTTTGTAAAATAAAATATTAAAATATCATACATTATCTTTTATTTCATCATTTTTTTTCTCCTATTTTTTCAGAAAAAAATCTACACAATTTTTTTTATTTTCTACATTACTTAAAAAGATACAAAAAAGATTAATTTTTGGTAGTTAATATGATTTTATGTCTAAATAAAAAAGTAAATTAACAAAAAAGGATTTGAAGATGAATATTTAAATTTTTATTATTTAATAATATAAATTTACAACCAACATTTTGGATAAAAGTAAATTATTAACTCAATAGTATGAATTTATAAGTAACATTGGATAAAAGTAAATTAATTCTAATAAAAGGATTTTAAAATGATTCGTTTCTGTCTGAGCAAAATTTTCTGCAACTTTGATTGGATGAAAATTACATTGGTTATTTTTAATATGTATCATGATATGGGTAAAATAATTTAAAAGATTCATATTAGATAATTTTTCAATCTGTCCGTAAATTATAAATTTTATATCACATAAAATTTGAAATGATGATAAACCAAGGAAAATGAAATTTGTATTTTTAAAAATTTTAATTGTTTTTATAGTTTTATCACCTTTTTGGAAAATTTCACTTTTAACACATATATTGTCACCCAAATTCAGATACAAATCTTGGCAGGTGTCTTCGTGAAAGTAATCCAGTATATTTTCTCGATTCTCGAAAATTATGTCTAGATGTTGTTTCTCCAAATAAATATTTTCAGATCCTCTACGAGCGAATAAATTTACAACTATTTTGAACTCTTGACAGGGTAATGTTCCAATTTCAATTAATTTGGTTTCACTAGCGTTGATTGCATATGTTGTAGCCAAAAGTAGTTTGAAACGTTTCGGTATTTCTTTAAGTTTGCTCATTTTGCTTGGAGTAGGAACCGATAATGTCTCATCTTTCTCATTTTCTGCAACACTCTGTTTAATATATTTTTCACACATACTTGTTCCAATTTTATATTTAATTAGTTGTGGTTGTGAAATCAATCTTACATTTGCTATTTTTTTCTCAACTCTTTGTATTTAAAACATATTTTCCCACCATAATTGAGAATTTTTTTGTATGATAAAATACTATTTTTTTACAATTATTCTATTGAATTACGAAGCAAATTATTCCACTACCCATAATTTTTGAATAATCTTTGATTTTATTTACGCAAATGACCACATGATTTTGTAATAACCTTGATTTTATTTTTCTTATTGATCGTATGATTTTTTTAATATCCTTGATATTATTTATGTTACTGAACACGAGGTTTTTTTTTTCAAAGTCCTTAATTTTATTTATGTTGTTCAGTGAATTATTTTATCTCTTAAAGTTTAAAAAGTTAATAGCTCATATTTATCAAAATAAAAAATTTTTGGAAATTTTTCTTATTTTTGTAAATAAAAATTGTGATGTCAAGTGACACCATAATCAATCATGGTTCAAAATGTTGTGTCCTCAAAAAAATTGTTTTTTTCAGTGGTGTGATTAGATTGTGTTGTTTGCTATAAATACGAAGAAATTTTAGCAATTAAAACACGTACACCATTCTATAGTTTTTTTTCAAACAATTCGCTCATCCAACCAAATAAGGTGGTAAGTGTTGATATAACGTTTTTTTAATTTTATTAGAGTTTTTTTTGGACTTAAAATATTTGAAAATATTTTAATACTTCGTTTAATATTAAGGGAAAAAATATATTAGTTGTATTTGTAAAATATGTTAATAGGAATAGGTTTTCTATTTTTTATGTGGGTCAAAAAGTGAAAATTTTTATTTTTTACTACTTTATTTGGTTGGATGAGCGATGTCTTGGATATTTTGTAAATAAAAAAGTAAAAAAATTAAAAAAATTCTAGTTTCTTTTTTAATTATTAATTAAAAAAAATACAAAAGTGAGTGAGACAATATTTAAAAAGTTAAAAAAAGTGTGTGAAATATTATTTAACAATCAATTTAAAAAAAATGGAAGGTGAGTGGAACAATATGGAAATAGATAATTTACTAGGGCGAGTAAACATTGTTGGTGAAAGCATAGCAGCCAATTTCTTGTACTGCGAAGACAGAAAAAAGGCATTAATTAAAATTTTTAATGAATATTTATTTTATAAGTACAGAGTTTCAAAAAATTCTAAGATTTATTCATTTTTCACATTTACTAAAACGAAATACTCTAATAAATACATAAAAGAAAAAGAAGATTTTTATTATTGTCTAAATTTGTTTAAGAATGACTATGAGGAATTAAAATACACCTCAGCTGATGGTATTAATCTTTCGTTATTTTGCTTGTTTGAAGATTTACAAGATTTCTATATAAAAATTATTGATAATGATTCATCTGAGATCGAAATTGAATTTCTAGATATAAATAAGGAAATAGATGGTAATTATAATCAACGATCATGTTTTGCTGATATTTTTAGATTACTACTTAATTTCGTAAATAACGTACCAAATACGGAAATAGCACATCATACAGCAAATCATCTTCAAAACAGAAAATGTAAAATTACAATGAATTTTAATTTAAATCCTAGAAATGATTTTGAAGAATCAGTTTCCGAAGTGAGCAATAGTGATACTGAATCAACAAACAGTATAGTAAGTTCTGATAGAACCTATTTTGAATTTCCCAACAATCGTTCGAATTATCCAACTAATTTAGAAGACATAATTTCACCTTTAAATTCTGATAGCAGTCAAGTGTTATTTTCAAATTTGGAAGACACTGCAGCTTCTTCTCAAGTAAACAATACAAATTTTCCAAATTATACCAATACTGGTCCTGATCCTGAAATTTTAAAAATTAAAAAAAATTCACATTACAGTAGAACAAACAGAGGTAATTATCGATTGGAATTATTAGCTGGAAATTGCAATGACAGAGAAGAATTGCCTTCAACCCATACAAACATAAACGAAGCAGGTCCGTCTCGAGTAAATCACATATCAGCTGAAGATTATCCAATAGCTTTTGATCAACCAAGTCAGATATCAAGATACTCACCAGATTTCAATATTAATGAATATTTAAATCGAATGCAATGAAAAAGGCAATTAAAAGGAAATACGAGGGTGAAAGTAAGTAAATATTTTTCATTCTATTACTATATAAGCTTTAATATTTTTATTTTCAGTTGCAGAAAAAAATATTCAACCTTCAACCCCCAATCGTTTTGAAGAAAATGTTCAACCATCAACTTCAACAGATTTTGAAGAAAATGTTCAACCATCAACCTCGACAGATTTTGAAGAAAATGTTCAACCATCAACCTCGACAGATTTTGAAGAAAATATTCAACCGTCAACTTCATCAAATTTTGAAGAAAATTTTCAATCATCAGGGGCTAATCTAAATTCAGGAGTTCACACTAAGGTAAACTCATTTAGTAATCTACATTGGACCAATGTTACAAATAGTTTTAATAACAGAATTTTTGTGGGTAGAATTAAAAACAATGATAATATAAAATCAGTAAGTGAATTTTTCGAACTGTGTTTCCACTTAGTAAAGTCTAAAATAACTGAATATCAACAAAAATATACTTTGTTAAAAATAAGCTTCAGTCTTTGTTGTGAATATAAATTTGAAAAACTTGATAAGGAAGTTTTCGATAATGTTTACTTTCAAAATAGATTATCTGTCTTAGACCGTACTAGTGAAATTAGTGCTATATATAAAAGAAAAATGGAAGATATTTTAGATAAAATGGATACATTTGAAAGAGGTGAAAGCGGAAAAACTTTGAATCGAATTTTGTATTTGGAGTTAAGTTTAGCTCAATACGATCCTTTAAATTCAGGTGGTACTTATATTCCATTACCAAAAAATATTTTAACAACCAATTCTGTAATTAATGTAAAAAATCATGATAATTATTGTTTTATTTGGTCAATTTTAGCTGCTCTATACCCACAAGAAAGTAATCCAAATAGAGTTTCAAAGTATCCACAAAATTTTAGAGAAATTTTTAATTTAACTAATATTACCTTTCCAATTAGTTTAAAAGATATAGACACATTCGAGAAATTAAACAATATTTCAATCAATGTATATGGATTAAATAATTTAGGAAAAATTTGCGGCCCTCTACACTTTACCAAATATAAAAATAATACTCATATTAATTTGTTATTAATTTCTGATAATGAAAATAATAGACATCATTATTGTTATATAAAAAATTTATCTCGTTTATGTGGCTCTCAACTTTCCCGCAATAAAAATAAACATTATATTTGTGAAAGATGTTTAAATTATTTTACAAATATAGATTTGTTAAACAAGCATTTGGAAAAATGTTCACTTGTAAAGCCAGTTAAAATAACATTCCCATCGGAAAATAACAAAATTATGAAATTTACCAAAATTAAACATTTATTAAAAGTTCCAATAATAGCCTTTTGTGATTTTGAGTCTTTAACTAAAAAATTTCATAGTTGCGCACCAAATCCAAATGAGCCATATGTTGAAAGAATTGAACATCACGTTCCTTATGCAATAGGAATGAAGGTTGTTTGTTATTTTAACGAAAATCTTAATTGTTATTATAGTTACATAGGTCCAATGGCAACCAAGTATTTTATTAAAAAAATTATTGAGTTGGCTGAATGTGCTGAAAGATTTTTTGAAACAAACGCACCCATGGTAATGTCTTTTGAAGATGAAATTGCTTTTCAAAATGCAAACACTTGTTGGATATGTGAAAAACCATTTGAGACTGGACAAATTAAGGTTAGAGATCATAATCATCTAGATTATTCAGGTAATTCAAATTTTAGGGGTGCTGCACATCAAGACTGTAATATAAATTTACAAATTAATAGATATATACCAGTTTTCTTTCATAATGGAAGTCGTTATGATTTTCATTTGTTTTTGAGAGAATTAGGATTCTCGGAGGAGAACATTTATGCCATTCCTTTAAACACTCAAAACTATATTTGTATTCAGAAAAAAATTGGATCGGTTTATATACGCTTTTTAGATTCATGCAGATTTTTAAATTCTTCTTTAGATGAGCTGTCAAAAAATTTGGAACCACATCAATTTAAAATTTTAAAACAACATTTTCCTTTAGAAAGTGATTTTAATTTACTAATTAGAAAAGGAGTATTTCCTTATTCTTACGTTGACTCTTATGAAAAATTAAAAGAAACACAACTACCACCTAAAGATTATTTTTTTAATAATATAAAAAATGAAGATATTTCTGATAATGATTATGAACATGCTCAAATGGTTTGGAATCATTTTAAAATATAAACTTTGGGTGATTATAGTGAATTGTACTTGAAAACAGATATTTTACTTATGGCTGATGTATTTGAAAATTTCCGAGAACTATGCCATAAAATATATAAATTAGATGCTTCCCACTTTTTTAGCATGCCTGGTCTTTCGTTCGAAGCGATGTTAAAATATACAGGGGTTGAACTTGAACTTATTACAGATATTGACATATTAAATTTTTTTGAAACTTCCATTAGAGGAGGAAACTGTTTTGTTCCTACTAGATTTTTCCAAACCAATAATGTATACATGAATGAATTTTATAACAAAAATGAAAACGATAGATATATTATGTATTTTGATGCTAACAGTCTTTATGGATTCATAATGTCACATTTTCCTTTACCATATGGCGGTTTTGAATTTATAAATGTAAACGATTTTGATTTAGAAAACACTAACGAAAATGATCCCGACATAGGGTATGCTTTAGAAGTTGATTTAGACTATCCAGAAAATATTCATGATCTTCATAACGATTTTCCATTTTGTCCAGAAAATTTTATCCCACCTAAATCAAATTCTCGAGTTCCAAAATTTATAGGATCCTTTAGACCTAAAAAAAATTATATATTACACATTAAAAATTTAAAACAATGCTTAAAACATGGCTTAGTTCTCAGAAAAATACACAAAGTTTTAAAATTCAAACATTCCTGTTGGTTAAAACCATACGTTGATTTTAATGGGAAGTTAAGAGGTGAAGCTAAAACAAAATTTGAGTCAAATTATTTTAAAGGAAATGTAAATAGTATATTTGGTAAATGTATTGAATCACTCCGTAAAAGATGTGACATCAAATTATGTTGCAGTTGGGATGGTAGAAATGGGGCTCGCAAAAAAATTGCCAGTGCATTATGTAAAAAATTTACTTATTTGTGTGAAAATTTAATTATGGTTGAAAATGTAAAAGATGAAATATACTATAACAGGCCAATATATGCAGGGTGGGCCATTCTGGAATTATCCAAATATCATATGTATTATTATTACTACGATGTTTTTAAAAATATTTTTGGAAATAATGTTAAATTATTATATTCAGATACAGATTCATTATTAGTTGGGTTTGAAAATATTAATCCATATCAAATAATTCAACAAAATTTAAATTATTTTGATACATCAGGATATTCAGAAAATAATCCGTTTAATATTACACCTGTTAATAAAAGTATAATGGGTTTAATGAAAGATGAGTTAAAAGGAAAAATAATAACTACTTATTGTGGGTTAAGGGCAAAAATGTATTCATACATTACATTAGATAAAATTGTAGAAAAACGGGCTAAAGGAATTACAAAACCGTGTCTGTCACAAATAACTTTCGAAGATTATTTAAATACGTTGTTTTTCAAAAAAAACATGTATGCTGAAATGTATTTAATTAATTCCAAATATCATCATATTTTTACACTGAAAAATAATAAGAAAACTTTATCCGCTGATGATGACAAAAGAATAATACAAGATGATGGTATTTCGACTTTAGCCTGGTTTCATAAAGACAGTTTGCAAAATGTTTAAATTGTATAAAAAAATATTGTTTCACTCATATAAAAAAAATATTGTCCCACTCATTTTTAAAATAAAAAAATTAAACAAAATAAGAGTTTTTTAATATTTATTTTCCTTTTCTTAACAAGTACATACATTTTTTTAATAAAAAAGTAATTAATTATACAATATCATTTTTATGAATCCACGATTTCTGACCTTTGAATCCTAACCATTCAACCAGTAATTTATCCCCTTTCCTTTTATGAATCTTGGAAATAAGATACACTGAAGGATGTTTAGTTTTTTGAATCTCAAATTCGTAAAACTTGCCTTGGATTGGTTTATTTTCATAATCAATCAATGAGTAAGTGACTGGATCCGTCTTATGTACTTTATTAATTTTAAAAATTTCAGGTGTCCAGTTAAAAGTATATCCCTTTTCAAAAGTGGTTTTAAACTTACTAATTCGCACATGATCATTTTTCTTATATCGAGACTTTTTCTTATTTTGAAACTGATTATAATTATAAACTGTATGACGTAATTTCTCTTCAATTATTTTTGAATTAACTTCACTTGGCTTCATTTTGATTGTATAATGTATTGTATTATTATATTTTTTTACCAAATCATCAAGCATTTGAATCCACTTATGAGAGGACTGAAGGCTAAATTGTTTCCAAATTAAATTTTTCAAAGTTCTGTTAAATCTTTCGACGATACTCGCCTTTAAAGATGAATAAGTTGTAAAATGTTTAATGCCATATTTCTCCATTAACTGTTTAAAATAAGGGTTGAAAAATCAGTGCCATTATCAGTATGCAATAGCAATGGTTTTCGACCAAGTTTAAAAATTGATTCCATAGCTTTTGACACTTCTTCACCCCTTTTGCTTTTAAGCGGTACTGCCCACGCATATTTTGAAAAGATATCGATGACAGTTAAAATATACTTATATTGATTGTTATCTTTTGCAAATTGTTGCATATCACAAAGATCAGCTTGCCATTGTTCATCAATACCAACTATTCTAACTTTACGTCGATTAAATTTTCTTCTTACACCTTTATGTAATTCATTGACGACTTGTTGTTTGCTCATTGTGTAAATTTTTAATTTCTTGTTTTAAATAATTAATATTTGAACGTAGTAAATTTATAATATGCCTTCTTTCTTCATCAATTTTTAAATTTAGATGTTTTGTATTATTATGAATTAATTCTACTAAATAATTTGTCTTTTCATTGACATGTTTCATTGTAAAATTTGTAAAATTCTGAATTTTAGTTTCCATGAATAACATTTTAGATATGACGTAATCAACATTGTCATTTTGAAAGGTTTTTAATAAAAATAAAACAGTTTGATTGAAATTACTTTCAATTTGTTTTAAAAAGAAAGTTTCATTTATAGTTTTATTAATTTTTAACTCATTTAATGAGTCTTGACATTCCCAATTCATTAGATACACACTTATTAGAGAAAACAAAATTACACCACTTACAACAATAATAAACACTTTTTCTTTATTAGGTTTGTATTCTTTGCAATCCATTCTTAATAAAAAATATTTTCCAAAAAAAAGTAGAATTTATTCAATTACACCTAATTTTTTCAATTGTTGTACTATCTCAACAATTTGGTTCGAAACTCCGGTGTTTCCTTGACTTTGTGCTGCAACCAATAAACGTAATCGCTCACAGAGATCATTAACACTGTCATAATAAACGAAATCTGTTTTATTTAAACGTTTAAAGCCTAAATCAATACCATCTCCTTCTTTTTCTGTAGAAAATAACTTTTTGTATATGTTTTTATATTTATATGTTCTTGTATTCAAATTGTCTGTTGCCTTTGTATCTTGAAGAATTTGTTTGTAATTTTGTAGATCATCTTGGGAATATTTCCTAGGTACTTTCTTAAATAATAGTTCGTATAAACCCGGTGTTCCTTCATATACTTTATCATTAATGGTTAAATTATCATCAGGATGAAAAACAACATTTTCCTCTCCAATTTTCCATTCATTTTGTTCAAGTCTAATTCCTAAGTCTGCTTTATCGAAATCTTTTCTTGATAAAAGACTATTCATATATTTTTTAGACAATTTTCCATAATTTTCACTTAAAGATGACTCATAATCTTGTTGTGAAGTTTGTGGTGTTAATAAAAATGAATCCTTATCACTCAAATCTTTTCTTGGCGTAACAAAAGATTCATTAAACGTACTGTCTGCTTCATCTTCGCTTTTACTTGTTTTAATCTTTTCATTGTTTGTTTTTTGTGAGACATTTTCAATATCTGTTTTTCTAACACCAGAAATATTTTTTAAATCTTCTGTAAGCGGTTTGTACAAATCTTTAAGATTTTTTTCCATATCCAAACGACCTCGTTTTATGTTTAAATATTTATTACGGATAGCATTACCGGTTTCAATAATTTTTCTTTTAATTTCTGCTGTTTCTTTATCCATGTTTTTCTTAAAACGTACTCTGAAAGACTTATTCACTATTTGAATTAATAACACAAAATTTACATTATTATATATTCGTCTAATCCCCGACGATATCGACCATTGTTAATAGCAGACTCTTTAAATATTGACGAGAATCCATAAGAATTATTTTCCCAAATCTTATTGCAAATTTCAGAAAATTTTTCAAAACTCATATCAGAAAAAGCATGATCTCTATAAGCATTAAAAGTGTTTCGGTAATCAGATTTAAATAATATTATAACATTTGCATTATCTCGCAAAAGGTGTTTGGCAGCTGCCGAATAGCTTTGGCAAGCATAAATAACATCTGTTAGAAAATGGCGGGAATAAGAAAAAAATAGTCTCACATTACTTTGATCAGAACACGAAATATCATCAAATATAATAATTGAATTAGGCTTAACTTGATTTGGTTTAATCACTTCATCATTTTCTGTAAATGTATAAAAGCCAATTCCATCTATATTCTTTATAACTTCAGCTAACCACATATATTTTGGTTGATGTAAAGTTTTTGAATATATATATATAAATTTTCAAATGATAATCCATTTTTATTTTCTAACAATGTTAAAATTAAATTAGTTTTTCCACCGCCAGATGGTGCAGCAATAATACATCTTACTGTATTAGGGAATAGTTTACTATGACGTTGATAATTTTTATTAATTACATGAAGCTTTTTGTCGTGATTATTTACCGATAATGACACGGGTTGCTTTATAAATTTCATGTTTGCAATAAACTGATTCAGAGTAATTGTATCTCTCTATTTATATACCTGTACACTTGCAACAATACATTTTGTATACAATGTGCCTTCAAGTGTTTTACTATTTATTAAAGAAGAAACCACTTATGGAAGAGCATCGTTGCTCTGATCATTATAATTTGATAACGTGGGGAGATCATAATGATGGCCCAATTCCATTAAAAAAGAATTGTCATATTTGTAAAAATCAGAAATAAAAAATTTATTTATAAAAAATGCACCATCAAAAACGCAGAAGACTCAGTCGATTAAGAGAAATTCAAGGAGAAGGTTTACTCAATACACTAATTGATAAATTACCAGTGGAATTTCATTTACCATTTTATAAGTTTTGTGGGCCAGGAACAAAATTACAAAAACGTTTACGTCGAGGAGATATTCCAATAAACCAATTAGACAAAGCCTGTCTTGAACACGACATTGCTTATTCTCAAACATCTAATTCGCTTGAAAGAAGAGAAGCAGATAAACGACTAATTGAAAAAGCTTGGGAACGTGTTAAATCGAAGGACGCAAGCTTAGGTGAAAAATCAGCAGCTTGGTTTGTGACTAATATTATGAAGGCTAAAACAAAGGTGGGTGGAAAACTAAAAGTGAAAACGAAGAAAAAGGTTCCACTGAGCAGAATAATTCAATCAGCTCGAAAAGCACTACGACAAAAAGACGTCAAAAATGTTAATCAAGGAATAAGAAACGCTTTATTAGCGGCTAAAAGAAGTGTAAACAAATATGGGAAAAGAAATATTTCAATACCAAGAGTGTTACCAGTTCCTAAAAAAATTGGTGGGGCACTACCGTTTTTAATACCTCTTCTTGCTGGTCTTTCTGCTGTTGGTAGTCTGGCTGGTGGTGTTAGTAGCATAGCCAAAACCATTAGTGATGCTAAAAAAGCCAGAGAATTCTTGGAAGAAAATAAGCGACACAACAAAGAAGTTGAATTGAATCTAAAACAAGGGAAATCCATCATTTTTAAACCATATAAAAAAGGTTTTGGTCTATACTTAAATCCAGACATACAAACGAATAATAAAAAAAATATATATTGACTATCAATAAAACAAGATTTTAATTCATTTTTAAATAAACATAAAAAACATTTTCTAAATATTTTACCTAAAAGAGCATTGACAAATATTGATTTGATTTACTATACAAAGAATATTCCATATTTTAGAGGCATATTTATGAGGAATGAATTACCACAAAACCCTTGGAATATTGAAAGTGGTATTATTAATCTGCAAACATCTAATTTCCCTGGTTCTCATTGGGTAACATATTTTAAAAAGGGAAACTTGAAATTATACTATGATTCTTTTGGACTACCCCCTCCAAAGGAGCTTCTACAGTATCTCAATAAAAACATTCTATACAATTATTACATTCATCAAAGAAACAATGAAGTAAACTGTGGTCATCTGTGTTTAATATTTCTCTGTTATTGTTGTGAAAAGTACTTAAATAAAAAATTTCATATACCATAACATTAAGTGGAACAAAATCGAAATTAGAGGCTCAGTTTTTTCCACCAATAGATTGTACAAATGCGAATTATGAAATTGGTCTTGTTGAATTTTTCTCATACAACTCAATACCAAATATCCACCCACGTAATAATAAAATAAACATCGGTAATAAAGCTATTACGTTACCAACTGGAAGTTATGAAATTGTCGAAATTGAAAGCGAAATTTTAAAGCAATTCAACAAACTTTTTCCTCCACCACCAGCGCCTAAAAAAGGGGATAAAAAACCAGCAAAACCGAAACCAGTCTTCAGTTTAAAGGTGAACACGTCAACGTTAAAAAGTGAAATTCTTTGTTCAGAGAAAATTACATTTGGAAATGAATCATTTGGAAAATTGCTTGGTTTTACGAAAACAAAGATCTTAGATGCGAATAAAAAATACATTTCTGATGAAATTGTTCACATTCAAGCAATTAACGCAATATTTGTGAATTGTAATTTAGTAAAAGGAGCTTATCTAAATAATAATACAACGCATCATTTATACTGTTTCTATCCTAATGTGAGAATTGGCTACAAAATTATTGAAATTCCAAAAAACATAATATATTTTCCTATAAATAGACGGTTTATTGATGACATAATTGTGACTATCACTGACCAAAACGATAATCTAGTAGATTTTAATGGTGAAGAAATTACATTAAGAGTTCACATTAAAAAAACAGAATAAAAATGTTAATTTTAAATACAGATTCAAAACAATTGTATAAAAAGAATCACTCAAAACAACATTCTGTTAGTCCTAGCAAGAAGTCAAAAAGAAAAAGAAGTAAACGTGTGATTAGTAAATCAAATAAAAAATTTTTGAAATCGCTAGGTTTTAAAATTAAAAAAACATAATAATGGATATTTTAAATATTGATGAAAAACCGATTTTTGATGATAGTGTAACACGTAATGAAATACATACATATAATCCGTATGTTAATTCATTCAATTATGGCGACGAAATTCGAATACCGATTCACCAGCAAGATATCAATATTTTACCATCAGAAAGTTATCTTCATATTGAGGCGCAAGTTGTTTTAAAAGAGGATGAGACTAAAGCAGCTGAAGGGAAAGACTGTGTGCTTAGTGGAAACTTTGGTGTGGCTCTGTTTGATGAAATACGATATGAAATAAATGCTACAGAAATAGATAAGTGTAGATATCCTGTTATAAGTACAACGATTAAAAATTACATTTCATACAACAGAAATGAAAGCAAATCATTGGCTGTTGCTGGATGGACTGGGGGTGAAGAACTTCAAATAGTAGATTGGAATTATAGTTTTCAAATATCAATACTTTTAAAAATGATTTTTGGGTTTTGTGAAGATTATAAAAAAGTTTTAATAAATTCAAGACATGAACTAGTTTTAATTCGTTCAAGAGATGATACAAATTGTATTACTAAAAAAACAGGTGGAAGAGATGTTAAAATAAAAATTTTGAAAATTCAATGGAGGGTGCCTCATATTACAGTTTCTGATAAACAGAAATTACATCTGATGAAAATTATTAATTCCAATAAGATGGTTACAGTTCCATTTCGCTGTTGGGAACTGCATGAATACCCCTCTTTAGCAAAAGCAACAGATCACTCATGGACAGTAAAGACATCAAGCCAACTAGAAAAACCCAGATTTGTAATACTAGCATTTCAGACAAATCGCAAAGATCTTGCTACAGGTTCTAGCACCATATTTGATCATTGCAAACTCATTAAAGCGAAGCTTTTTTTAAACTCCGAAGCATATCCTTATGATGACATTGCAACTGATTTTGATCGATTAAAATACGCTCAACTTTATGATATGTATACAAATTTTCAAAATGCATATTATCAACGACGATCTGAACCAATGCTAAATTACAATGAATATCGCACGAGAGCTCCTATTATTGTGTTTGATGCTAGCCGTCAAAATGATTCATTAAAAATGGGTCCAGTAGATTTACGATTTGAATTTAGTTTTAAAGAAGCGCCAGCAGAAAAAACCATTGCCTACTGTCTTATAATTCACGAGAGAATTGTTGAATATTCGGTACTAACCAGTAATGTAAAAGTTTTAATTTAATATTTTTAATAAATTAACAAGAAAATATTACTATCAAAAATGAGATAATAACAAGTAATGTCAAAAAGTCAATTGATAAACATACGAAATATATTCTTTATATTGAAATCATTTTATTTAGTTGATGTTCAGACAGTGTAAGTGTAAGTTTATGTTTCAACAATAAAAATCAAGAGAAAAAATGTATAGTGTTTTTTTTATTTTTTTTCCTTATTTATCCAAATTTTAAAAAATGGGGTAAAAGGTCAGGTAAGACTGATAAGTTATTTTAATATTCACAAAAATTGAAATCTTACATATTTTAATTTTGTATGTATGTTACTATCATAACAATTTTAATTTTAGAAAAAAAGGTTAAAAAGGTCACTTGATAATAATTTTTGATATTCACAAGAATTAGGATCTTATACAATTTTTTGAATATATCAAATAAATATTTTCTGAATTATCCAACATATGCAATGTTCTTACTTGCCCCTGAATATAGGCAATTACATTGCGTTGCCAAGTGGCCCCAATTTAGGCTAGAGAAATCAATGATTTTTCCATATATGATGGTTCGAACACAATCATTAATTTTGTATGTATACTACTATCATAACAATTTTAATTTTAGAAAAAAGGTTATAAAGATCACTTGATAATTTTTTGATATTTACAAGAATTAGGTCCATATACAATTTTTTGAATGTATCAAATAAATATTTTCTGAACTATCCAACATATGCAATGCTTTTTACTTACCCTGAATATAGGCAATTACATTGCGTTGCCAAGTGGCCCCAATTTAGGCTAGAGAAATCAATGATTTTTCCATATATGATGGTTCGAACACAATCATTAACGTCCAGACAGTTGTTTACAAAATAATATTAAGAATTTAGATTAAACAAAAATATTTTTACCTGAATTACCTCAATAATTGAAATTATCGCGTCACTGACCTTCCTCAAGGTATTAGGTTAGTGTCCTCTCCTTAAATAGTATGTGAGGTTTAGAACACAGGGTCATGACCTCCAGACAGGTGAAACACCTGTCTGGAGGTCAATGACTGTATTCCAAACCTCATAACAGAACTACTTACCAGACAAGAACTTGGTAAAGCACAAATAAACTGGCATCAAAAATATAAGTTCCACTATTTTATAGGTGTTATTGACTGTACCCATATCGAGCTCAATAAATTTTTAAATCACGGATATGAATACGTGAACAGGAAAGGTTATTGCAACGTCAGTGCATCGGTTACCTGTAACAGATAAGAGCGTTTCAGAACCATAGGCGATGGAACCATGAGTGTTCCTAGGAGCTACTGTTAGGAGATGAAAGGCATGTCGTGAAATAATGCCTAATATTTCTATTCCGAAAAGCAGCAAATCCACGTGAAACAGCATTTAGTATATTTTTTATAAAAGAATGCGAATTCCCATTGGAAATATGTTTAAATTAATATAAAGTAGGTTTTTGTATCGAAAATGTTGAAAAACTTTTAAGCAAACAATAGGAATAATCTCCAATATTCACTCCTCAAGAAGTAATGACGGCTGGATATCATTGGAAATGAATAATACTGCAGTACCGTCGACTTCCTCCTCGGATAAACCTACGAAACTTTCGTATGAAGATATGCAGTTCCTAGGGAAAAAAAGATGAATTTTAATGAATTTGAAACGAATAAAATGAAATAAGTGTCTCTATACTACTAAAAAATCATTTTTATAAATTATTATTATATAGGTAAGTTTTTCTCATCAAATGTCGAATAGGGTATTTCTCATCAAATGTCGAAATTTCATTTTGCATTTTATAAAAAAAAAAAAATTACGAAAAATATATCGTTTTTTCGTAGCAATACAAAGTTTTACTTTAATGAGGTTTACTAAAAATAATGGTCTTCCATATTTTTGTTTATAACATGTAGAAATATTTAGATTAGTTACTTCAAATAGTAAAATAGACGGACATCTGGTTTGAAGAACATGTTTTAACGCGTTCAAGTCTATGATGTTGTGACCTTCGGCTTTAGCTGTTCTTTTCAGAGTTTCAGGTGCTTCTTTGCGATGCCCTAGCTCTGAACAGTGCTATGAGAAGTGAATTTTTGGGTAAATTATTTTTAGATTATGACAGACTATTTCAAACATGTATTTATTTTTATATTGCGTAATAGGCCCGTCACTCAATATATGCAATCTCTTTATAGGTAATTTTCACGTTTTTCCACTCAAATGTAGGTTTTAAATGTGCCCAAACAGTTAATATGCCATGTCTAGTGTGAGGGAATGATGGATTTGAACAAACGGCACTGAAACCAATCGTACATAACCTCAAATTGATTTAGCATTTTGTAAATGTATTGTACTCCTCAAAACACAATAAAAATTATTAAAACTTTCGAATAATACAATAACTTACCGTTAAATATAATCAGCGAAGAAATGATAGAGAGAATTGTAATGTTTTAATTATTTAAATCAAATAATTTTTTGCAGCAACTTGTTTCGATATTACGAAAATTCGCCATTTTGTGTAGAAACTACTTACTTTCTTTAGCAGTATTACCAGTTTTTAAAAACTTAAATGTGCGTTCAAAAAAGTCAAACGCTACGATCATAAATCGAATATTTGTAACGTGGTGAGGGAATGATTTTATTTTGAGGGACATATGTTTAAATAGAATTATATTTTATACATATTTATTTTTGAGCAATAAAAGCTTAACTATACATTCAACACTAATTATCGAATTTTTTAGTAATATTAAATTTATAAGAATATTAATATATTTGTGTTTTTTTAATTTTTTATTATTGATTTTGGACTAAGGGACAAGATGAGGGAATGACTTTCAGAGTAATAAATTAACCGTATTTTTTTATGAATATATTATCTATATTTCTGCTTTTAAAATTATTAGTGCAGATATCTAGTAATTTAATAAAAATGTCACATTGATGAAAAATCCATACAACTTAGCATGAATGACTCGGGACTTAAATTTCGATATTTGATGAGAAATACCCAAATATTTTATTCTTAATATTTTTAAAATTGATATAAAAAATTGGTAATTTTATTTCAGGAATTCTTTATTGGGATAATTTTAAATTTTAACAATGCACATACAGTGCAAAATTACCTGAGTGAAATGGATACAAACTAATAGCAACAGTTCAAATATGGCTACTCTATAGGGCGCCATCTTTATTGCAAAGGTATATTATTATCTGGTCAAAGGAATAAAAAAGAGTTTAAAAATATTTATTTCCTTTTTACTGGACGTTGGTCAGGAATGCTGTTTTTACTGTTAGTATAGCAAGTTTATTAAGGAATAGCTTTCCAAAATGCAAAAATTTATATACAAAATTATTACAAATCGAAAAATATTACTTTGATCGAATAGATTTTTGAAAAAAGATTGAATACCTACGTGGAATAGGTCTACGAAATTTTGGCAGGTTATACATCGAAAAATACGAATTTTGTCGAAAAATGTTTTAAGCAAAAGCAGCGTAAAATTTAATTTTGTATAAAATCTATTCTGATAATTTTCCTTATTATTAGATGCCCATATATTTAGCAAAAACTAAAATCCATGATGACGGTTGAAGCACATCACCACCATCCCGCCAGTTCTCTTAAACATTGTCCAAGAAAGATATCTTGTATTTTAAATTTTTGTAAGGAAAATAACATAGGGTTGACCGGGGCAATTGTGAATGGATTTTCATGAATTGAGATAAAAGCGTTGTTTTAAGTATTTTACCACACAAAATTTTAAGCAAATTCGTATGAAAAATTTTATAAGCCATTCACATTTCCCCGGTGCGGTTTTGCAAATCTTATGAATTTCGAGGTGAATGTGAATGCCATCAGAAAAATTATTTAGAATGGATTACAAGAGGAGTGAGGTACATCAGAGTAAGGACCAACTCAAATTCTTCACATTTACCCCACTTTCAAATTTTTCATCATACTTTAGCGGTCCCAATTTCTCTTTGTTTAATGCAAGTTACGCATACCTCAAATTTGTACAAAAAATCAAGGTTAAATAAAAATAACAAAAATTGTAAGAACAAATTTATTACAAGCTAAAAATGATATTTTGATGATATTTTGTCATTTTATCAAATAAAAAATCAAAAAATTACATGATTTTCACACAAAAACAAGGCAAATATGACTTTTTCAAGGAAATACATTCAGTTTACATGAACAAAAAACAACAATCTATTTTTTTTTTTGTGTTGTTTGTACAACGGAAACTTGTACAATGTCATTGTACATCGTCATCAACATTTTCAACTCTGAAAAGGACACTACTGAAATTTTTGACCGGATGGGGGCATTTGTGAATGACGTTCACAATTACCCCGGAATTTTAAAATCATGGAGTAATTGTTAATTGGTAATAAATTGTCCAATTTCTTTAGCAGTTAATAAGGAACCCCCTCAGGCTTTAGACCACTTCTTTAGTAGTACCTTTATCCATTTCTTACCTTTTAAAAAAAGAAAATGTATTAAAAAAATTTTTTTTTTTGAGGATTGGTCGAAGTAAGATACACAAAATTTTGCAAGGGTTTTTTCAAAATAAAAAAAAAAAGATACTAATACTTGGAGAATTGTTGTCAAATTTTAATAGCATATTAAGAAAGGACAGAAAAACATACTAAGAGTTTATTTTTAACAATATTAATGTTATTATAGAAATTATAGGCGCCGTTCACAATTGCCCCAACTCACATTTACCTCGGTCAACCCTATTAAATTTTATTGTAATATTGCATTACCCAAAAAAATTTAAATATTTTTGTCAAAATAAATGTTAGAAAAGAAAGTTTAATTATTTTCTACTTTCAAGAAAAAGCCATTCAACTACATCAAATTTACGTTAACACGTGAATACCTTATACTTTAAAAAATTAGTTGTTCTGGATAGTTTCGGCCAATTGTGCCCTTCTCTCCCGTCTTCTCCGTCTAATAACGTTGACGTCCACCTCTAACGGTTTCACAGGCATCATCGCTTCTTGGGGAACCAATACTGGTGGTTGTTCCTCTTGTCCGTTTATAAATTTCGTAACGTTGTGCATACAAAAAAAACTTAATATTAATTTGGGTACATTTTCAATGGGAATTCGCATTTTATATTGCAGTATTTGGAAACGTTGCTACAGTTGCCCAAAACACCGTTCAATAATTACGCGTTCTTTTGTAATTAGTCTATTAAATGCTATTTCACGTGGGGTTATTTCATTTCGGAATGGAACCATTAGCCATGGTTCCACTCCGTACCCGTCATCTTCTAACAGTAATCCCTGGCATAACTCAAAATTATCTCGCATTACGTTTCTTAGTCCTGAATTGATCCAAATCCTGGAGTCATGTACAGAACCGGGCCAAGTAACGTCTACGCTTGCGAAACGCTCTTGAGCGTCACAGGTCGCCTGTACATTGACGCTGCAATAACCTTTTCTGTTAATGTATTTATCTCCATGATTTGAAGGTTTCTTGACCTCGATATGGGTACTAGTGATGGGCATAATCGAATGAAAATTAATCGATAATTCGATTATTACAAGATCTCGAGATATCTCGAGATATAGTAAAATCATTCGATTATTTTTCATTCGAATGATTTTAAAAAAATATCTCGAGATATTAAATCATTCGATTATTTTTCAATCGAACAGTTTTAAAAATATCTCGAGATAAAACAAATTCGATTATTTTAAGTGATCCTGCTAAATACCAGGTAATAATTATTTAGTGGGTCGTCATATCTATTGAAAACAGACAACAGTTTAAATTAAAAAAAAAGGTTTTATGATAACAATGATTATCGATATTTTGCATAAGATGAATAGCGCAACCTAGCAGGTGTAATGAGAGTGAAGTTGACAGCACTGAAACTTAATTTCTTCTTGCATAAATTTAAAATTGTCAACCCTAAATAATATTTAACGTAACTTGTAACAAAATGTACTGATAAAATATCGAATGCAGTCAATGTAATTAATTCGCAGAAGAAATTAAGATAAGGAAAAAATGCATAGCATGATGCAACAGGGCGTTGTTGGCTTGGCTTGGGTACGCGGCGTCATTCGGAATCGAGAGTTAGAGCCGATGAGTTGAGTAATGTGAGCTAAGCATTAGGAATTTAAAAGTTAACTTAGAGTGAGTTAGTGGGTGAATGTGGTTAAAAGTTAAATAGTGAGTGGCGGAATACAAATAGCCTGATAGCCGACGAAATTTGAAGGAACGAATTAGCTGTTGACCAAGGTATAGAAAATTCAATAGAAAAATATCTAAATCTCTCAGCGCAAGGTAAGTCACGTCTCCCATTTCTACAAATCATTAACTACTTTCGTAATTTGTGTTTTTTTTTATATATGGGTCTGTCCATAACAAAAGGTCCATAACATAAAAAAATAAAAAATATGATAAAATTATAATATTACTGGTATTGTGTTGTGTATTAGATATAGGGAGTGGGCACCACTGTGTTTTGCAGGGAACTTGTGTTTTGTCTGTTTTTTTGCCAGTTGTTTGGAGGCTATGTTGATTGTTAATGGTATGTTGATTTTTTTGTATCCATTTTAATAATAATGTTGCAGTTATAGTTGAAAGTTGAGAAGTTTTGATAAAAGAAGACTAATCTACAGGATCTAAGGTAACTATAACCCTAAAGCTTTTACTTCAAACTAATTTCATATAATTATGAAATGGATAAAAGATTAGCAACCCAGTAACTGTAACGTGAGTTACCAAAACATTAATTTGTTTTCTATAACTTTTAGAAAATTGGACTCAGATATATGATTTTTTGTATTCTCTTCACAAATAACTCACTGCAGAACGAATTTTTTTAGTAAAGTGGTGGTGAGTTACCATTCTGGTAACTCACCACCACTTTACTAAAAAAGTTAGTTAGTTAGTGGTGAGTTACCATTCTGGTAACTCACGTTACGGAGTTTCTTAAATAGGAGTTGTTTCTTTACTTGTTTCTTTATTCGAGGAATGATGTGTGCCAGAGTAATGAGGATGCCATTCCTGAAGTAAAAGTTATGTGTTTGAAGAGTGTTTCTGGACAAAATAACAAACTTTTCAAAATAGATGAAAATGACATTACTTTTGTTAGTGTTAACAGGTTTTAAATCTACTTCCTTACCCAGAAATTGAAATGAAAGGTGACAGGATGTACTACAAGTTCAAAAAATCAGTTGGTATTAAAGAGAAGTAAAAGAGCAGTAAGGGTTTCCCATTATCAATTTAGAAATGTTTTAACCAGTATTATAAGACAGCCTACTATAAATTGTAGGATTAAAATAAATAGGCTACTTTTTCACCTTCTGTTTAAAACTTCTATTGTTTAAGATTAGTATTTTATAGTTTGTAGCAGGTATTATAAAATTGTTCTGTTATTCTGATATTTAGTAATAATAAAACTTTCCTAGTATTTCATATGTGTCGCTTAATCTGTTTGCCCAAACCTTCTTTTCTAAAATTACTTCTAAATAAAAAAGGGCTTCAACATTGTAAAATATTCTTTTAAAAACTGTATACATTGATGTGAGTAATGTATACAAATAACAATTATTTCATAAACTGTTTTCAGACCATTTTCCAATGAAGACAAAATGTAACGTGAGTTACCGACATTGATATGGGATTTTAATAATAAAGTCTTCTACAGGCATAGGAAAATTTTGACAAAGTTGTCATCTTCTATATAACACACACAGGTTGAATATAAAAAAAAATATTCTTGTAACTTTGAATCGGGAGCAGAAAAAAGCAATTGACTCCAAAGTAAATTTTGTACTGTCCCTTTTTTGTAACGTGAGTTACCAAAATGTTTAAATTATTATTTCAGTTGTGGACAACCCAAAAGCTTTAAAAAAGAATGATGGTAAAAGCAGATCATCATGCTAATACTAGGAAAAATTCCAATTAAAAAATGTTTTAACTTAGTGTTGTTATAATACAAAAATTCTTAAATTTTGATTCACTTAGTAACGTGAGTTACCGTGGACACATATATATTAAACACTAATAGTTTTAATTTTTCATATTTTTGCTTATATTACATTTTTCATAAAGTATCATTTTGATAATATAATTTAGTTTAAAGTGAGAATATTTTTACATTTTATTTTTACTTTTGTTTAAATTCATATAAAATTTATATAACAATTCCATTCAGATTTGAATAATCAGAGTTTTACTTATATAATTTTGATAGGATTTTTTTTTTACTTTAATAAACAGTAGATATTAATATTACTCATTTCAATTCCTTCTGTTTTTTATACGTAATCGATAAACAAAGATTTTTGTTAGTAAAAATTTTGTGCGTACCTTCGTTATATTATACCTTAATTTATATTTTTATGTAGCTTGTTTCCTTGTAACTCCACACATATCATATTTGTTTGTTCGTTTAAACTGTAATTGTGGTTATAAAGATTGTTCATTTTCGAATCCGTAGTTTTTTATTTTGTAACAAAATTTGTACATCATTTATAGCTACTTTAGTCAGAAAGATCTTTTCAAATAAATTATAAATTGAGAAAAAGAATAATTGAAGGTTAATTTATTATTTTGATCCTTTTGTTGGTAAATTTACCACCCTAAACTTACTGTACACTAATTCCGCTGCATATTGTCCTGGAGTTCGAACCCTCGTCGTATAAAAATAATGAAATCCGGCAACCTCAATTAACATCCTGAAGAACGGTTTCATTACACAGGGGTGTTTCCCTTAATGGCGCTGTATGTGCACCGTCAAGTAAAACCTAACTAAGACACAACGTTGTACTACGTCAACAATTCTATATATAAAGTGTATTAGTTGTCAAAATACTGCGCTAGTGGGGTGTTTTGTCATTATATATTATGACCATCAACGTGTTAAAATGCCGACTATTAAAATGGAAAAACCGATAATACTGTAATTAGTACTGGTTTAATCTCTAATGGACATTAATATTATAAAAAAAATATTTTTGAAGATAATATGATAAACCACCTAAAAACAAAAGAACTGAAAATTGGATTATGGTTGTATGGTTCATACAAGTACATAATATTGTATTATAGGTTTGAATTTGAAAATAAAAATTACAATAAAAGGATTCCGAATCTTAATAACTGAATAATATAACCGATAAAAATAATCGATAAATAATTGTTAGAAATAATCGAATGAATATAATCAATGAATATAATCAACAAAAATAATCGAATGAAAATAATCGATAAAAATAATCTAATGATTAATCGATTATTAAAATCACTCGATTAAAAATAATCGACTATTGAAATCATTCGATTATTCCCATCACTAATGGGTACAATCAATAACACCAATAGAATAGGGGAAGTTATATCTTTGCTGCCAATTTCTTTGTGCTTCACCAAGTTCTTGTCTGGTACCCGGAAACTTTATCCAGAGATTAATATTATCTACTATTTTATCTGCTACTTCATAAATTGTTCGGGATACTGTAGACTGATGTATCCCAATATCTTCCCCAACTCCTACTTGGAAACCTGGATCACATACATATCTGAGGAACACTTGCATCTTTTGCATATTGGATAGTGCACCCCCTCTTGTTTCCCCAGTTTTTTCTCCTATAAAGTGGTCCGCTAGCCATTCCAAATTCTTTTTGGTAAAACGAAATAAGTTTTTATAGTCCTTATCAATAAAGTTTCTTTTATCTTTGTAGACTCTCTGTTGTACATTGACAACAGGCATAAATTCTGCCATTAAGACTGCCAGTAAAAGTAAAAATTATTAGTAATCAAACACTACACTAGCTACACTGTTCACAAAATACTTTAAAAAATAATCCAGTATAATAATGTACACTATAAAATAAGACAATTTAATATAAAAACATTTAATAAAAAAAATGTCCAAAAATAAAAAGATTTGACAGTTGCTCCACTTCTTTCTAGAAAACTCCTCGACTCCATGTAATGATGTAATGCTATATACTAAATAAATAATTGAGATTCAACTTTTACAAGTTTTTAATTAATATTTAAATATACGTGGAATATATAGGATAAGATTTTATGAAAAAACACCCCTTTATACAGGGCAGAGGCTGTATGACAAACTACCTGTGTGTGTCACAAGGAAAGACACGCAACAATTCAAAAGGTCATTAAGGAGGTATTTATTAAATTGAAATAATTTTATGATATAAGTGATTTACTGTAATTAGCGATGGGAATAATCGAATGATCGAATTCATTCCATTAGTTTTTTCGATTATCATTGTCGATTATTTCCATTCGATTATTTTTATCGATTATGTAAAATATTTTGGGTACTTAACGATTATTGTATTAAATTGAATTTTAAACCATTAACCCAAAATTTCGGGAACAGGATCTAGGAGAAAAGATTAAAATTCAACAAATCCAATATAAAATTATTTATTTTTGTCCAGATATATTTTGGCATCGTTGATATAGCTTTATTTCATCTTATTTGTACCCTTGTTTCACCACGAAACATTCGAGACAATTTAACTGAAGTGTATTACTTAATCCCATAAAAATATTACAGTTTTTTCAATCTGACAATAACATGTTAAAATATTTCAAGACAGAACAAAATTATTCGCACAAAATATCTTCGGATCTAATAATCGGATAATTTTATTATAGCTAAATATATTTTGTTTAGATATAAAAGAGAATAATCGAATGATTTGTTGATTTCGAGATATTTTTTAAAATCATTTAAAGAAAAAAATTCGAATGATTTTTTAATCTCAAGATATTTTTTAAAATCACTCGAATGAACGATTTTTTAATATCTCGAGATATATTTTAAAATCATTCGAATGAAAAATAATCGAATGATCGATTATTTTTCACTTGATTATGCCCATCACTAGCTGTAATACAAAATGTAAACCTTTTGTATACCTGTATAGGTCAATATAAATAAATATTATAATTATTATTATTATTATTATTGTAATTATAGTTATTTAAATATATAATAATAATTTTATGTAGACATCTGTTAGACATCCACAGCTATCCATTTGACATCCATTTTAGTAGGCATCCTTTATACTCCTTTTATGACGAACTTCCGCTTACCGCTTATAATGATTTAGAAAAAAAGTCCCATTTATTGACATTTTGTTTTTAAAAATTTATTTAACTAACTACTAATCATTTTAAAATTTTTGATTTTTAATTTTTTTGCCAGTGGTGTTATTTTGGTATTTTTACGAAAGAAAATAAATACCCGGTGTCTTTGCTTACTAAAAAATTTACTGTCAATACACGCTGGAATTCACTTCAAACTGGATCGAAAGTCAATAGATTGACTATTGCAGTACGTGTTTGATTAGGTAAGTGTATTCGTTGAATTAAACAATATTCTTCTTAATTCAATAAACTTATTTAAAATATATTTTATTATAATTCACAATTTTTTATAAAAGATTTTTTGTTTATTATTATTATTATCATTAGGTTTGTTCTTGCAACCAATATCAAACTAATCAGTGATTTTTCAAACTATGACTACTGCGCATGTTCAACAACAAACTAGGTTTAAATTATTTTGACGCTCGAACGGTGAATTCGAGCTTTAAGTTTAATTAAGAATCCACCAGATGTCATTCTTGTCGTGTCATACCTAGAGTTCCTATTGTAATATAATGCCCGCTACTGTACCCACTTCTTAACAATATAGTAACATATTGTAAACTTATTGTTGAACACAACTGTATCGATTAATCTAGAAAACGAATAGTTAAAAGTGGAATAAAGAAGTCTTTTGATTAAATCGCTAAGTCAGCGAAACGTTAAAAATTGGAAATCGAACGATCAATGCGCGAGGCAAGGGGAATACCATAACTAGCCTGGCTTGAGGCCCAGAGACGGGTCGATATAGATTCATTCCATAATTAGATTCAGTATGGAGACTTAGTAATGTACCTTTGAAGTGAAAAGCTATTAAGATCTTTTTGTGTTGTGCTTGTGTATCCCTCAGGAAGAGGTAATATGCATTTTCTTCCCTAATATATTTATCCACATATGCAATCCGATTTGGTATATTTTATTTAAAGTTTGATTGATTAATATTTTACTGGTTTCCTTTGGATGTTTTCTTATAACTTGCGGAAGTTCGCCAACTCCACCCAATCGGCTTGCATACGTGGCAAATTAGATTATAAGTATTTTTACATTGTTTAAACTTTTATTGATGAAACATTGTTTTTATTGCAACTTTATTTAACCCAAAAATGGTAATAATTCTGTAATTCTATATTTTATTTTAGAATATATTTCTTTATTGTTAATCGTTAATTATTGAGTTATTCAATTTCCTACATTTACGTCTGGGTAGTTTTTCAGCCATTAACCGCGTCCCGAAATAAACAATATTTTAATTCTAAATATATTTAATTAAATACGGCTATTGCTACCACCTTTTACAACTAACCACAATATTTTACATTATGGTGGCGTCAGTGGAATAGTTCAAAACAACCACTGATACCACTCTTCCCATCTACACCCCTTTCAATACTTTACAATTATGGTGGCCAGCGTTAGGGATTAGCGAAATTACTCCCATACCGCTGTTTAGAAACTGGTGTATAAAATCAAACAAAAAAAAAATTTTCTTTTCAAAATTTTTCATTGATATTTGTTTAAAGTACGCTCGAACCTGTTTTTCAATATTAAAATTGTAATTTAATTATCTAATTTTGATCATTTAAATTTTATTTGAAAAAAAAAAATATATATATATTCAAAATGACCACTCCTGAAATGGCTACTTCTGGTACGTCGTCTGTCGTAACCGTCCAATCAAAATTGGTAACCCCCGGTAATATTTTCAGTCAAAACGTGATTACGACACCCGTTGCGTCATCAAGCGAAACCACTCAGACTCAAAGAACCGCACCCATTAATGCAACAGGTCCTATTTTAGTAGCATTACCAGAATTTTCGGGAAAACCAAATGAAAATGTGAAAGAATTTTTTGCAAAAATTAAACAAAGGATAATTTTAGAAAATTGGTCACAAGAACAAGCAGTCGCGGTTGTCCGTTATCAATTATCAGGGGACGCATATAAATTCGTGGAATCAGAACCATCACTTAATGAATCGGATATTACTTTTCAAACGTTAAAAGATGCTTTACTAAAAAAATACACAAAAAAATTAACACCCAGACAGGAAATTGAATCTCTAGCCCAGTGCTCCCAAAAAGTTAAGGAAAATGTTGACGATTTTGCAACTCGATTAAAAATCTTAGGAAATGCAGTTTTAACAGAAGATTTAAAACTTGTGGATAATGATTTAGGCAAACAGGCTATACGTAAAAAACATGACAAAGATTTAATTTATTTCTTTCTACAAGGGCTAAAAGATTAAATTAAACAGATGATTGCATTCGAAATTAATAAAGAACCAAGTATTAGATTCGAAAGGGTTATAGAATTGGCAAAACAGGCAGAGGTTACAATACAGTCATTAAAGGGAACACGTAATATGTACGACATTAATTCGGTTAATCATAGGGTTACATGTTTCAATTGTAATAGGGAAGGTCATATTAAAAGGAATTGCCCAAATTTTGGTAATAACCGTCGTGGAAATTTTAATCGCCCTAATCGTCCAAATTTTTCTCGTCCTGAACAAACTAGTTTTAAGCGTAATAATTTCTCAAATAATAATGGTTTCAACAATAATTACCGCAGGTCTCAAAATTTAAATGATAATTATTCTAAACCAGGTAATTACAGTAGACAAAACAATTTTCAACAGGGCCAGAAAAATTTTAATAATCAATTTAAACAAAGTAATGATCGTCAGAATACCCAATTTAATGAAATTCGTAATACAAATCGTACCCAAACCCGATATTTACAAAAACAAGGTGAACCTAGCAAACGTACTAATTTTGAAACACGGGGTACTTTTTTAGATGTAGGAACCAGCATAGGAAAAAACACAAGCCGAACGATACATACCGATTCAGAAAAATAGCCTTGAAAGATGATTCAATTAAAACGCGTGCATATAATAATGATGTAATAACGGATAGGCATAAACATAATAAGAAAAAGTTTGATTGTTTATTTAAACGTTCATTTAATAAAACTAATACTTCTTATCAGTATCAAATACCAGCAATATTTAATGCGCAACAATTTAACAGAAATAATTTTAAAAAAACGAATACTTGTATTGTCAAATTAATTGTGAATAATTTTAAAGTAAATTTACTTATTGACTCTGGTTCTGGAATTACGATTTTACGAAGAAATAGCATAAAACAATCAGACTTAAAATTACGTAAATCAGAAGCTGTACTGCGAAGTGTATCTGGAAATTTAATTAATGTTTTAGGTTCCGCTAAATTAAACTTTTTCATTGATAATCAAAATTGTCCTTTTGAATGTATTATAGTGGATGATCATGAAGTCGCTTTATCTGTAGATGGTATAATCGGCCGTGATATGTTACAATATTTTAATGCACGCATTTATTTTGATAAAAATATATTACAATTAGGGAATTCGCAAATACCGATTAAGACAGAATTTACAAATACGGAATATTTTAGGAATTATTATGTTGATAATAAGGAGTTGGACCAGTTAGTGTTAGATAAGTTAGAACAAATGCGTCAAAGGTTAGATGACTTAGATAAAAAAATTAAGAATATTGAGCAAAGGGTAATTTTATGTCCAAAAGCTACAGAAAGGGTAGCAAATCAGATAAATAATCGATCGGAAATTAGTAATGAAACAGAACATGTTCGTGATTCTAGGGACGCAACTGTACTTTTTAATGAATGTATGTTAAATAATAATAGTGTCATTGAACTTGGTAATGAAAAATCTAAAAATAGAACTAGTAGTAAAGTTAAATTAAATGAGGTACTTAATAAAAAATTAGGGGAAGTATGTGTTAATAAAAATGATACAACAAATTGTGTTAATCGTAAAATTAGAATTGTAGATGAAAATAAGATTCATAAAGTAAGTGAGGAAAATAAAAAGGCAGGTATAGGGCCTAACAAAGATAAATGTGTAGTAAACCATAATGAAAAATTGTTATGTAATAAAGTAAATAGTAACGTTGTAAAAACTGAACGAACGGTTAGGAAACCGGAAAATAGAATAAAAGTATTAGAGGAAAATATTAATGCTAGTGAAAATTGTGTAGGAAATGAAAATGTAAAAGAAAAAAATAGCCAAAAAATTTGAGAGTAAACATAATGAAGTAGGCTTTGTGAACCAAATATTTAGGGAAAAGTCGGTTCAGCAATGTAGTAGGGAAATTCCGTTGGATCTGCCAGTATCAAGGGTAGAAACTAACGGTGAAGATGATCGGATTGACGGAGTAGTTGGTACCTACCCGATCATTCTAACATCTTCTTTTAAAGTACCACCGCGTTGTATACAATTGATTTCAGGTACAATATCGGATAAAAATTCTGATGACCTGACGGTTGTAGTCGAACCAGTCCAATTACCTATTAACGGATTACTAATAGCTCGAACCTTATGTTACGCCTCGAATATTAGGTTAAATATTGTAAATCTAACTAATGAAGAAATTGAATTAGATAAAAATACTGAAATTGCACGTGCAGAAAAAGTAATCGTCGACGAAGAATTAAATGATAGTGAAAATGAAAATAAATGTAATGTAAGGGAAAATGTAGAAATCGTAGCTAGCAACGGTAAAAAGGTTAAATCTAATAAAAAAGTGAGGAAAAGGAAAAATATAGGTGAATACGTGGAAAATGTAGAATTTAATGAGGAAAAAGTTAACTTTAATGAAAATGTTAATAGGGTAAAGGACCCTGGTATATTACAAGTAAATAGGGGAACCATGAATTTTAACGGCAAAGTTAATAATGAAAACGTTACTGAAAATATTGAATTAGTGGCCACAGTTAATAAAGTTAATAAGGAATCAATTGATTTGAAGGTTAATGAATTAGAACATTTATCTGAAAATGAGAAAACAAGGTTAAAGAAATTACTTTACGAATTTATTGAAATATTTGATGTAGGAAATGTTAAGTTGACACATACTTCTAAAATACAACATCGTATAATTACTACTTCTGAAACACCTATTACCAAAGCACCTTATCGTATACCCTTCGCTCAACGACAAGAACTTAAGAAACAAATTGATGAAATGTTAGAACAAGGAATTATTAGGGAATCAAATTCACCCTGGTCTGCTCCAGTAGTTATGGTACCGCGTAAAACAATTGATGGGGAAGTACAGCAAGTGAGGGTCTGTATTGACTATAGGGCTTTAAATGCCATAACGGTCAGGGAATATCTACCACTGCCAAATATTCAAGAAACGTTAGATCAAATAGGAGATTCGCTGTTTTTCACAACTTTAGACTTATTATCTGGTTATTGGCAGGTACCCGTTCATCCTGATGATATTCCTAAGACTGCTTTCTCAACTATTGATGGTCACTATGAGTTCCTACGCATGCCATTTGGATTAATTAACGCCCCAGCAACTTTCCAGAAACTTATGAATGCTACTTTGTCCGGACTGACGTATGAACAATGTCTAGTTTACCTTGACGACATAATTGTATTCGCTAAAAATTTTGATGAACACCTAATAAGATTGAGAAATGTATTTAACAGGCTTAAAGAAGCAAATTTAAAACTAAAATTAAAAAAATGTACTTTTTTGGCTGAATCAGTAAAGTATCTGGGACACATTGTAAATAAAACTGGTACGCACCCAGACCCTGAAAAGACGTCCATTGTTAAAACTTATCCTGTTCCAAAGTCTCCTAAAGAAATACGACAATTTTTAGGACTTATAGGTTTTTATCGTAGGTACATACAGGACTTTGCAAAATTAGCGGCTCCACTGACAGAACTGACTAGAAAAAATAAACAATTTATTTGGGAACAAAAACATCAAGAATCTTTTGACACACTTAGACAAAAATTAATTGAAGCACCTATTTTAGCACATCCAAATTTTAATGAGACTTTCATACTTTCTACGGACGCGTCGAAAACAGCCGTGGGAGCTATTCTAAGTCAGAACATAGACGGGGTTGAAAAACCAATAGCATATGCAGGGAGACAACTTAATAAAAATGAACGCAATTATACCATAACGGAATTAGAGTGTCTTGCGATTGTATATGGTATCAAACAATTTAGATGTTATCTTTACGGTAGGCAATTTACGGTAGTAACTGATCATCGTGCTCTAAAATGGCTTTTAACATTAAAAGATCCGACGTCTAGATTAGCCCGGTGGGCCCTACTTTTAAGTGAATACAGTTTTGACATACAGTACAGACCTGGAAAATTGCACAATAATGTTGATGCTCTAAGTAGAATTCCCATAGAAAATGTTAATTATGTTAGTTATTTACCCGTATGGAATAGAGAACTAATTAAAAACGAACAACAAAATGATAATTCCTTAAAAATTATTTTTGAAACTCTAAAAACAAATCCGGAATCTTCAGAATATTTCCTAGATGACGATAATATACTGTATAAAAAGGGAACTAAAAATAAACGTCACGATAGATTAGTAGTCCCTACGTCACTTAGAACTAAATTTATACATGAATATCATGATTTACCATTTGCTTCTCATCAAGGTCTGATAAAAACTCTAAACTTAATGAAACAAAAATTTTATTGGCCTAATATGAATAAAGACATTGACATGTACATTAAAACTTGTGACTCCTGTAACAGACGTAAAACAGTAAATAATCGGAAACCTGCTCCATTACAAAATTTACCTATAGTGCATAAACCTATGGAAATGGTGAGTATTGATATTGTCGGTCCACTTCTAGTAACAGAAAAGTACAGAAATAAATATTTGTTGACATTTCAAGATTATTTTACTCGATATGTTGAAGCAATACCCTTAGAGGACCAAAAAGCAGAGACTGTAGCAAAAGCGTTTGTGACACAAATTATTTGTAGGCATGGTGTACCACGTAAATTACTGACTGACAGAGGCGCAAATTTCACCTCGGATCTTATGAAAAACATTTGTAAAGAATTAAAAATTGACAAAATTCAAACTACAGCCTATAATCCAAAATGCAATGGTATGGTGGAAAGATTTCACAGAGTTTTGAAAGATATGTTGTCTCATTTTATTAGTAAAAATCAAAGAAATTGGGATGAGATCTTACCATATGTACTATTTGCATACCGTACTTCAGTACATACCTCAACCGGTGAAACCCCATTTTTCCTTATGCACGGACGAGACGCAGAATTACCTTTTGACGATATTTTACGACCACGAAGACTAAAATATGACTATGCAGAAAATTATGCAACTGAAATGACAGCTAGATTACACCAAGCTTTTGACTATGTAGTGCAAAATCTTAAAAAGTCGGCTAAACAACGTGAAATACAGTATAATAAGAAAACCGCTGAAATCGAGTTTAATATAGGTGACAAAGTACTTCTTTACGACAACAGCCAAGTTATTGGTCAAAGTAAAAAACTTGCTCGTCCTTGGATTGGTCCGTTTAAAATTACAGAGAAGCTTAGTCCCGTAACATATCGTATTTTAAACGAGAAAAATAAAAATACACAAGTAGTTAATGTTAATAGATTAAAATTGTACTTAGAAAGGAATGCCCAACATAATAGTTCTAATGTTAAAACAGTAAAAGAACCTGTAGAAGACGTTATTGTTAAACCTAAAATATATGCACCATTACAAATTAGAAATCTTGAAACCGACGAAATAGAAGAGGCCGAACCGATAATTTTACATAGAGATATGCACGAACATGACGAACAAGATGAACAGGTAGAATATGAACCTTGGATAGGAACCCCCATGTCATTAGATAATGAAAGATTTGATAATATAGTATTTGACGATCGGTATGAACCAAATTTAGAAGAAATTAGGGAATCAGACAATGAAAATGCCGGAGCTTACGAGGACGTTAGACAATCCGATGATGACGAAATTAGAGAATCGGAATATGAAGAAGCTAGAGAATCATATGACGAAAGTAGGCCAGACGATGATAATAACGACCTAGATGACGGAAATGTTGAACAAGAAAGTGAAACAGGTGATAATTAATTGACTGATCAAGATACACAACCTACTCATACGTATCGACTTAGAAGTCAAGGTTCAGTAGAAGAACACCCTTGGGTACTTAAAAAACGAATCTAAGTAATTGTCAAAATTTAAAAAAAAGAAAAAGTAATAGAATCAATTTTACGGTAAAAGTGTAATAATTATGTAAAGGTCTTGAAAAAAAAAATAGAACAGAATTTATCTTATTGTAAAAATGTAATGATAATTGAAAGTTAAAAAAAAAAATTTGTAAATTAAAAATAAAGCGTATCACTTTTGTAAATTGTAGTTATAAAATAAGTACAAGTACTAATACTTTTTCCTTTGTTTGAGGAACTATTGAACGAAACGAGCCTAATTACGACAAAAATTCAATACAATGGGTCCATGGTTACCACTACGTATGGTTTGGTGAAAATGACAAAAGTAAAAGCCAGCTGATGTCAAGGTCACTACCTAGGGGAAATCCAACTGTCCAATTTCAAGTGGATACGAATCACTCGTACAGTCACTTCCCACCACTGTGAAATGTAAGCCAACATCGCTGTCGCATCAAAGGGAACCTTCACTTATGCCGAATCAGTCAATTTCTCGGCAAAGTAAATTGTGGTTTCATCAAAAATGGTGCTCATCATAACTGGCATAGTCACATATAGTCTCATGCCAAGGAGAAGCTCACGGAAATGTTTTTGGAACACGACTCAATGTTAGAGTCTAGTTTGTTCTTATTGGAGCAACCTTTATCGCTAGTATCGCTGTCAAAGTAAATTGTCAGTGAAACCATCATCAAAAAAAAAAAAAAAAAAAAATGGATGCCCAAGAAATCGCCCTGCAAGTAGCAAATCGTTGTCCAAAAACAAAATGCGTTCAGAAATGTCATCTTCGACAGTGTCATCATTACTGTTCACCGTAGTACCATGGTAGTAAAGTCAAAACACGAGTTGGAAACCTATAGTCATCGACTCCCCAATGGAAGTACGTCATGAACCACCCCCTTAGCAAACGCAAGTTATTCCCAAACCCGAAACGCCAAGAACAGACCCATGACCCAGATCAATTGAAGAGGCTCAATGAAATGGAAAAAGTGAATTAAAGACTTAAATAATTGGACATTAAGTGTTATAGTTAAGATTTTAAAAAATAAAAAAATAAAAAAAGAAATGAGTACATAAGCGTATCTATGAAAATAATGTAGTTTTGGAAACGTTAACGGTGTTCCATTTTGAAGAAAAGAATTTATGAATTGAAATATTTTAATTGGCAACTATTTTGATTGTTTGAAGTATTTGACAATTTCTGACGAAAGTACGTACATAAATACGCTTATGAATGAATTTTGAATTATTTTAAGGATTTCAAAAAAAGTATTAAATAATAGAGTAATTGAGTAGAAAAAAAAAATCATTTAAATAGGGTTCTTGATCATAATTCAAATTTAAGATTTTTATTTGAATAAATCGATTTTTAATAGAAAGTAAAAGTAAATTGAATTTTTAATGAAAGAAATTATTTTAAACCTGATATTGAATACACGGATTTTTATTTAAATAACCCAAAAAAAAAAACATGAAAGAAAACAATCTTTCATAAAAAGCAAGAGTACAGATATTTTTCTGATTTTCATACTTATAAAGTATTTTATTATATTTCTTAGAAAGAAGATTTGATTTAAAAAAAAAAAAATATATAATATATTTCAGCTAATTGATTAAAATATAAAGAATTACATTTGAGTATGATCTGGTTAAGGTAATACGTGAATGATTACGTAATAAAATGAAGGGAAAGAAATTAGTAATCGTAATAGTGAAAAACAATTTAGTTTTTTTAAAGTTGGAATAATTAGGCAGGAACTAATAATAATTTTTTTTAGAAAGAAATAAGGATTATTTTCATTTGAAACAATTGGATGTTTACTTTAATTATATGTATTGTAGTGTATTATGCATAATAAAAGTGAAGTTTTTAAATTTGAACTGCCACAAATAATTAATAGCAAACATTAAGGAGTAAAGAGAATTATCAAAAATTACGATTTGGATTTTTGAAAGAAATTATTCACTTTTGTTATGTCACGTATCTAATTAGGGATTTTAATTTTATTTTGAAAATTTTAGGTAATTAAAAAAAAAAAAAATTTTTGTATTGAGCATGTATTCCTATTTCTAACTGAAAATTGGGATAGAATAAAAAGTTAATTTTTCTTTCCAAACCTGAACGAAAAATTAACTTTCATTTTAAGGGGGAGGAAGTGTAATATAATGCCCGCTACTGTACCCACTTCTTAACAATATAGTAACATATTGTAAACTTATTGTTGAACACAACTGTATCGATTAATTTAGAAAACGAATAGTTAAAAGTGGAATAAAGAAGTCTTTTGATTAAATCGCTAAGTCAGCGAAACGTTAAAAATTGGAAATCGAACGATCAATGCGCGAGGCAAGGGGAATACCATAACTAGCTTGGCTTGAGGCCCAGAGACGGGTCGATATAGATTCATTCCATAATTAGATTCAGTATGGAGACTTAGTAATGTACCTTTGAAGTGAAAAGCTATTAAGATCTTTTTGTGTTGTGCTTGTGTATCCCTCAGGAAGAGGTAATATGCATTTTCTTCCCTAATATATTTATCCACATATGCAACCCGATTTGGTATATTTTATTTAAAGTTTGATTGATTAATATTTTACTGGTTTCCTTTGGATGTTTTCTTATAACTTGCGGAAGTTCGCCAACTCCACCCAATCGGCTTGCATACGTGGCAAATTAGATTATAAGTATTTTTACATTGTTTAAACTTTTATTGATGAAACATTGTTTTTATTGCAACTTTATTTAACCCAAAAATGGTAATAATTCTGTAATTCTATATTTTATTTTAGAATATATTTCTTTATTGTTAATCGTTAATTATTGAGTTATTCAATTTCCTACATTTACGTCTGGGTAGTTTTTCAGCCATTAACCGCGTCCCGAAATAAACAATATTTTAATTCTAAATATATTTAATTAAATACGGCTATTGCTACCACCTTTTACAACTAACTTCAATACTTTACACTATAATAAATAAAGTCGTGACATGTGTGCTGAACGCTGATTAGTTCCGGTATTGCCTGTCCAAAGTTTACGTAAAATATATTGGAAATAAATTAAGTATTGACAATAATCGTTTAGGTTATAAAGATTGACATTTTGCGTAATTTAACAATTTTGCTTTTGCTTATTAAAAATTTGCAAAATAGAAAATAATGATAATCATTGAGAACAATGTACTAAATAATATATTAAATCTATCTGCAACATCGCGAAAACTTGAAGTCTGATGCCCCGCGAACTAAATAAATATTAAAACATGCTGGAGTGCATTTAATTTTCTGTTCCCACTCGACTAATGTTTGAAATATTCACTAAACTGGACACGTTCTGCCAGACTTTCAGCTACATGTCTACTTATTCTGAAGTGATCAATAAATTCTTCATTATTATATAAGGTAAGCGCACTAATGCCCGACAGTGAACTAAAGGATGACACTTTCCAAATAACAAGCACATTTTTACTGGCATAATCTTACAGCGGGTTCTACACGATGCTACGAACGTTCCTTCCAACATTCGATCGAACGTTTGAAGCAATTAAGTTCGACAGTTGGTGCGACGAATGTATCTGCTACACGGTGAATCGAATGTTTGATCCAATACGAATGATGATGTGTTGGTACCCAGTGGACGACGCTGTTATCTGTCTGATGTTATCTCTAATGTTATACACTGATGTTGTCTTTCTTCACATGAACGAGTCGTGCAGCTGCTGAGTCGAACCAACCAACACAACCAACATTGACCTTCAAACGTTCGAAGCATCCCTTTGACTCGGTGCAAAAATACCGACATCGAACGGGACACGACCAAATGCGAACGTTTGACGCTCGACATTGGACACTCGTAGGTTCGAACAACGGCTACACGATGCTATGAACCATCCAACGTCGAATGTTGGAAGATGTTCGTAGCATCGTGTAGCAGCGGCTTACTATTTATGTAAAGGGCACCTAGTGACATCTATGTTGTGTAAATGAAAACTTACATTCACCAAAATAAACAGATTTCAAAATAGCGTCAGTTGAAGTAAACAATGTTTCTTTTCCCCAAAAAAATGATGCTACTTTGAAACAACTCTCTTGTGAGGGCGGTTTCTTTTATGTTGTGTCCCTTGGATTTCTCACCTTATTCGGCGTAGGTTCTTCCTCTCCTTATTGGATTTAGTTGTCGGTAGGAGTTACTGGGAATACTTATTATGATTTCAATACTTTTATAGCGAAATTTGATGTCGGTTACGAAATAAAACAAAATTTATATTAACGTGTTTTATTAATAGAACAAAAATCACTTTTACAAAATAATTTTTCAAAATTATTTAACGAATTTTCTAAATAAATCGATATCTTAAAAATTACGTATAATATTTTATCAAAAATCTTTGTTTTTTGGGATCGTCCCACGAGATACGAATATAACGGTTTAAATGTTGTTTTAAAACTGACTGATAATAACTAACTAACTAACTTCTTGGTTGGTCAACGCATATATATTATATGTATCGAAAATTCCAGAAAAACTTTAGCAAACATCAATTTTAAAAAGAAGAAAAAAATTATAAAAGTAATTAACATGAGTGAGATAGATGTATAGTAAGTAGCTTTAACATATAATACATAATCACAAATGGAACACGATGGAACATTAAAGAAATAAATCGAAGGTTCCATGAGTACATAATGACAACAACTTACCCTTACTGTTTTATGAACAAAATAAACGTACTTAAGTAAACAAACAATTACATATTTCTGAGAATTTGATGATCCCAAGAAATACAATCAATACTTTTAACATTTTGAAATATATACCACCCTTATTGATGTGGTTTTCAATTTTACAACGCATATATATAGTTCAGAATAGTAAACTTTTATTTTTGAAAAAGATTAGCAAAAATTACAAAATAAAATGTTACATATAATTCCTTTTGTGTTTAATAAAATTTCAGTTACTACATTACAAACAAAATTGCAACTATTACCACTTCTTCTATGGCGCGGAACTTTTTTATTACATTACATTAGGTACCATAGATTAGATAACCTATACAATAATACCAACATTATATTTAAATTTTAAACATAGAGTATATAAACATTCTAAAGTTAATTTCAGATTACACACAAAAATAAAAAATACCTATTTCAAACTAATCACTTTAACACTTATGGCAGAAAATATCTGTACAGAAGAGTAGAGTTGAATACATAAATGATTAAATTTAAATTAATTTAATGTTTACTTGAAGCAAAATGGCGTTTTAAATAAAATATAGTAAAATATTGTTATGACTAAATTATATAAAACTGAATATTGAAAAATGTGGTGATGACGTCACATTAAAATGGTCACGCCTCCAAAATAATAACCAATAATATTTCGTAAAAGAAACAAAATGGCGGACCGTAATATACACGAAAAGTGTGACGTTACAACGTGCACCGTGATTTCTTAAAGTTTTTGCTAAGGAGGTTGAAATTTTACAGGTATGTTTCGGTTTATAGATTTACGATTTTTATTTCTTTCTGATTTAAGTATGTTAAGATTGTTTGGCATATTAGGGATATTTGCTTCTTATTTCGGGTAGATTTTCCGGTAATTTAAAGTGTGTCTATTGTTAGTACCAAAAATTAGTCAAAACCTAATAGATGACCCGTGTGGTTGGTCCGGATGTTAAAAGTTCCAATTGATTCGAAGGACCAGGGTAAGGACACCCAAAAGCGTTGAAATAAAACACAAAACGTAATAATGCTGGTTCAATGTATTTTACGATTGATTGTAGATTTAATAGATACATTGTACATAATATGTGCTTATTGGTACGTATACATATGTAAATGATGAAATACATCTATTGTGTGGAACTGACTGGAGTTACAACAACGAAACAACGAGTCCTGTTGCCTACGTCTGTACGAGAACACCGCTTGTTCTGTACCTCTCTGGTACGGAAGTGGATCGCTGTGTTAGCTGTTTATCAAATATGATGCATAAGTTGGGGAATATGATTTTAAATCAATATTACCAACTGTGAATAGACAAATCAACTAGAATTAAAGTATTGTACGTAACATCCCCCCCCCACCCCGTTGAAGGACGAGATTCTTCAACAAATTTACGATCGACTTCCGTGAAAGATAGCTTAAATGAAATACAATTTCTAAAGCTAAATACAAATTCTCACTGAATCAAATTATAAGTAGATAGTTGAATGTAAATTCAATAAACTGAAAAATATTACTCTCAAGTAATACAAGAAAGCGCAGCATTAATAGATTATCTCTATTATTAACTTGAAAATAAAAGATTTATTCTTTATATGTTTCCCTCGAAGGGCAAAGGAGCGACCTTCGTGATGGGCCGTAAATAAGTACCGTTAGAGGTTATGATTTCTAAAGAACGAACTTTATTATAATTTCCCGGAAATACTTGTGTTACAGTGGAGGAAGGTTATCCTCCAGTAGGAGAACCATAGTACCGATTTTAATGTTATCCAAAGACAAGCGCCATTTATGGCGTTGTTGTAAATTGTGCAAGTACTACACCGACCATCTTTTTCAAAAACTGTTGCAATTTCGTGCATAGTTCCCAGAATTTAAGCCGGTTGTATGGGGTAGCTTCCGGAACCACAGGTTCAGGATAAGCCAGCAAAGGGCCGTTTATCAAAAAATGTCCTGGAGTTAATACATTTAAGTCCCTAACGTCATCTGTTAAAGGGCAGAGGGGACGAGAATTAAGGACAGCTTCGATTTGAGCTAGAAGAGTTGTTAGCTCTTCAAAAGTAAGAATTACATTTCCCAAATGTTTAACTAGTAAGTGTTTAATCCCTTTAATGTTGGATTCCCACAAACCACCGAAGTGAGAGACCAATGGTGTGTTGAAATGCCACTTGATTTGGTTGTTAATGAGATAATCATTAAGTTCGGTTTTCGCATTACTAGAAAATAAAACGTTGTACATGTCACGTAATTTATTACTGGCATCCTTGAAATTAGTACCATTATCCGAATAAAAACAAGATGGCAGACCGCGTCTTGCAATAAATCGTTTAAGAGAGAGCAAGAAATTCTCTGTAGAAAGATCCGATACAAGTTCAATATGAACGGCTTTGACTGTCATACAAATTAATAGGCAGATGTATGTTTTAGTGAGTAATGGCTTACGTATACGCGCTTGTTTACACTGGATAGGCCCAGCAAAATCCATGCCCACATGAGTGAAGGGCTTAGTAATAGTGAGTCTCGATCTTGGTAATGAACTCATTATCTGATTCATACCTTTAACTTTAAATCTAAAGCAAATAGTACACTTATTTAGAATTCGTCGTATCTCGCGACGACCTCCCAAAATCCAATACTTAAGACGAATATTGGAAAGTACCAACTGGGGACCGGCATGCATAAGCCGCTTATGCTCTGCTTCGACAAGCAGTTCAGTAAAATGATGCTTTGACGGTAAAATTATCGGATGCTTTTGCGTGTAAGGAATGTCTGCTTGTTGGATTCGACCTCCAACTCTTAAAATAGAATTCTCATCCAGGAAAGGATTGAGCGAAAGTAAACTTTTACTATCTGTCAAACTTCCGTGTTTAAGCTGAGCAATTTCTTTGGCAAAAGATTGTGCTTGTATTAGTTTGATAATGACTGTAGTAGCATTGTCTAATTCTTCAACCGAAAGTTGTACTATTTTATAACGATTATGACGATGAAAACAGTTAAATCTAAAACGTAAGCAGTAAGATATAAGCCGTATTAGACGCGAGAAGGATGAGAAACGTTCAACTAGTTCCGAAGGATCGGCTACCGTTAATACGCAAGAAACCAATTTTCTTGTTTCAGGTAAATTTTCTAATTTATGATTAGAGATAGATTGATTTGGCCAAGATGATTGATTTTCACACAACCATGATGGACCGTTCCACCACGTTGTCTCAGAGGAAAGTTGTGATGCATGTATACCACGACTGATTATGTCAGCAGGATTTTGTGTAGAGGGAACATGTTGCCAGTTCGCATTAATAGTAAGTTCTTGTATTTCCGCTACTCTGTGAGATACGAAAGTAGCCCATTTGTTACAAGGAGAACTGATCCATGCAAGTACGATCATGGAATTTGTCTATAAATAAATAGTGTTAATGGAAACCGAGGTGAGTATTCTTTTAACTTTACTAGTTAAGCGTGCTAGTAGTAGTGCACCACATAACTCGAAATATGGCATAACACCAAACGTGGCAGCGATATAGTCTTAAGGGGCGCTACGCGCGACTTGGCACAAATAAGTTTCGTAATTATATCACCGTTAGTGTAGGATATTCTCAAAAAAGTACAAGCTCCGTAAGCTCGTTGAGACGCATCACAGAAACCATGCAACTGCACGTCTGTTATGTCTTTATCACGAAATAGTGATCTGTCTAATGATACAGTCTTTGGAGCCATGAGATTGAAATGTAATTGATTCCAATTTTCTAATATATTGGCTGGTAATTTTTCATCCCAGTCAACTTTTACTGACCACAATGTCTGCATAAACAGTTTTGCTGTAATTGTTACAGGCGCTATCAATCCGAGTGGATCGAATATTTGCGATATACACGATAGTATAGCTCGCTTGGTTTGACACATTTTACTTATTGTAGGGACGGAAATAATAAATATATCTCGCTCAGGAGCCCATGTGATGCCTAAAGTCTTGACTTGAGACGAATGTGAGTCTAAATTCTTGTAATCACAATTATTACAAAAAAGAGAAGTATTGCTTCGCCATTTGTGCAGTTCGAAACCTGCACTCGCGGTTATCTTAGTAATTTGAGACTGAAATTGCTTGAGCGATTCTACAGAATCCGCTCCCGCGAGAATGTCATCCATGTAGGCATCCTCCAACAATACTTGAGATGCTTTAGGGTATTGAGTTTGATAATACTCCGCTAGTTGTATTAAACATCTTTGCGCTAGATATGGTGCACAAGCTGTGCCATACGTAACGGTTAACAACTGAATTATTTGAATGGGATCATGAGTACTATTCCTCCATAAGATTCTTTGTAAAGGCTGATGATGTTCTTTTACCTCGATTTGTCGAAACATCTTTACGATGTCTGTAGTAAAGACGAAAAGATGCGATCTAAATCGTAAAAGTATATCGAAAAGGTCACATTGAAGCGTAGGACCTACTAGCAGTAAATCATTGAGAGATTTACCTGTAGAGGTACGCATAGAAGCGTCAAAGACAACGCGAATTTTAGTAGTTTCACTGTCAGGCCTAAATACCGCGTGATGGGGTATGTAATAGGCTGTAACATTTTGATCAGAAACTTCCTCTTGGCTAAGTATTTTAGCATGGCCTAAGTCTAAGTATTCTTGTATGAATTGTTTCTACTGGTTGAATAACTCCGGATTCTTCGCGAATCGGTATTCTGACTTCTTAAATCTGCTGAGAGCAACATCGTAAGAAGCACCCAATAGAGACTGATAGCCTTGAATTAGCGGTAATTCCACTTGGAATCTACCACACGCATTTCTAGTTGTGGTATTTTTGAATAAATTTTCACACGTTTTTTCTTCCGCTGAGAGAACCTTCCTATCTGAAACTTCTTCTATATGCCAGAATTGGGCTATAGATTCTGCGAGATTAACTTCGCTGAGCAAGTTAACCGAAACGAATGTATTTACATTGGAGTCTACTGGAGCTTGACCAAAAACGGCCCAACCGAACTCCGTATTATGGAGAGAAGGCAAGTTTTCTCCGAGTTTATAATGTCCCTCGGATAATATTTCGAAAAAAACGTCTGCACCTATGAGCATGTCGATCTCATCAGGTTTGTACAAAAGAGGATCCGCTAGTTCGATACTCCTTGGTAAGTCCCAATTTTGAGTATCCACGTAAGTATGTGGTAATTTATACGTTATTCTGTCTAGAACAGAAAATTCAAGTTCTCGCTCAAAATGACTGAGGCGAGAAAGAACTGAAATTGATGTAGCACTGCAAATCTTTTTTGATTTGGCTGAAATTCCCGAAACCACTGCGTTTACAGGAAATGTTTTTAGTCCCAACTTCTGGACTAAAGCTGATGTCACAAAATGCGATTGTGAGCAACTGTCTAATAGAGCTCTACACTCTACCAGTTTACCGTTTTGATCCCGAACTAGGATGCGAGCTGTACAGAGTAGTACCTGTACCCTTTTTTAATTTGAAAATAAAACTACTTTATTTTCAACAGAAGGTGACGAAGACATCTCTGAACGCAGAGAGTCCCGCTGTGAATTATGAGAAATTGGTGTGGAAACCTCTGAAGAAGAGGAACCACCGCGTTGAGTTACCAAATTTCCCCTGTTAGCACCAACTCGTTGTGATGCACCAGTACTACTGTCATGTAGTAAACTATTGTGTCGCTTGCCACAAATCTTGTAGTTTGAAGATTGGAACTGATTCGCTTTATGAGATCTCAAGCAGTTATAGCAAAGATTAAGCTTAGAAACCGTTTGCCGCCTTTTATTTAAATCCGACCTTATAAAGATAGGACAGTACTTGATAAAATGGTTGCCTTTGCATAAGGAGCATGAGGCATTCGTAACCTTATCGGCACCGTATGTGACGTGAGTGGTCGTTTTGTTAGGCTTTGAGGCTCCTGAAGACACCTCCAAAGCGCTACAACGACGCTCCAAAAATTTAAAGTATTCTTCCAAAGTAGGAAGTTCAGTGGAATTCCTTTGTAGTTCCCATGATTTACGTGTCTGGTGATCAATTCTTTGATTTAAAATGTAGATGATTAAAATATCCCAATTGTCTACATTTAAACCCTGTGCCTTTAGAGAATTGAGATGTTGTTTCACTGATGCTAGTAATTCCCTAAGTTGGGACGGATTACCCTGTTTGGTGGGGTTAAGTTCAAATATAGCTTGTAAATGTGAGTTGACGATAAGATACCTGTTACTGTATCTTTCCTTTAAGAGTGTCCAAGCGGTTTCGTAATTGTTGTTCGTTAACTGTAACGAATTTACAATTTGTAAAGGCTCATCCCTTAACGATGACCGCAAATAGTATACCTTTTGGACCGGAGATAATTGCACATCGTGATGTATGAGTGAAGTAAATAAGTCCCTAAATGAGTCAGTCCCATTCCCGATAATCGCCACTAAATTGTGGTATATTAAGTATAGGTAACTTAACATTTTCTAATGTGTTACAATGTGAAACATTACTGCTACTTGACGACGAACTATCACTACAATTATTAAGTTTTGTGGATTTAATCATACGAATTTTCGCTAAAGCAGTGAAGTATTTCGATTCAACCTCATCGCGATCAATTACGTTTGTATCATAGTCTAATTCCTCTAATTTCACTTGAGTATCTTCATATTTTTGAAAATAACTGACTAATTGATCGTGTCTAACATAAAGTTCATTTTCATCGCCCGAAACCTCATTAAATTGACTAACAAAGTTCGATAATCGAGTAATGCTCGCTTTAAATGATTTTCTTAATTTCATTAAACTGTCCAAACTCATTTTGAGAAATTATAAAACATGTGATAAAAGTTATTTCAAACAAAGAAATAATTCAAATACAGTGTAAACTCTATATAACGAACTTCTGTTTAACGAAAAACTCCTTAAAACTCCTTAAAGGTTTGTTTGGTTTACATTATCATTCGTATAATGAAACACTCTTTATAACGTAATAGCCACTCTCAATAGCGAAAAATGCGTAATTTTTTAAGCCAAAAAAAATTTTATTTCACTGACTTTCAAACAAAATAGTGATACTGTTAGGTAAAAAAAAGGTAAAAAAATTTTTAAAAAAAATAAAATATTTAATTAAATTTTAAAACGCAATTTATTTTTTTTGTACTAGCTCAGTTACAATATTATTAGTTGTGACTCTTGTTTATCTCATGCGTTTAAAAAGAAATTTTCAAATTAGCACAATTTTTATTTTAAAAAAAAATTTTCAAACTTTAACAATTGTATAAATATCACAGGATGAAATTTTAACACAATTTAGCACAATTTTAATTTAAAAAAGGGTAAATGAAGCAAATAACAAAAAAACGTTGATTAAATACAACAATAAGTTACGTCGAAACCCCAAACAATTCTATAAAACAAATTAAGATATTTAAATAAACGTAATTTAACAAATACAAAAAAATAGAATTTTTTCTAGTTTTCCTCCACATACAAAAATGTAACAAAAGAAAATTAAGAAAAATGTGACAATCGTTAACTAAAAAGAATTAGTTAACTGAGAAAATTCAATGCAAGATCATCCCATTTAGTTTAAAACGGTTAGATTTAATTTAGGCATTTTTTTTAGATAATTTGTATAAATAGATAGGCAAGCCGTGTATGTAAATTTAAATCACAAATAAGAAAACAGACCAATTTCAATTGTACAAGAATTACATAACAATATTTTTCTTTAGTTAAATAAATTAATTGACACAAAAAAAAAACAGATAGGGTGAACGTACAAAATTATGTAAAGTAAAATTTTTGAGCAAAATTATTAGCACTCAAAAGTCAAGTAAAACACCCGAAAGAAAGTTCAAAAACTCTGAGCATAGGGGCAAAAGTTAGTTCGTAGTTACGCAATCACGTGGATGTTCACAAAGGAATACATAGCGGCAATAAAATCAAAACAACACTTATCTCGCCAACCCGGAAGTTGAGAAACGATTTCAGCTATTGGTAGATACAACGCTCAAAACGGCAGTCTCAGTGACAGTCATCGCTCCAAACAACTAAATCCAGACATCAAATGCTCCATAATACGTTCCAATTCGAATAACTAAGGGCGTTGGTTACTGGATTCCAAAATACACAATTTACTGGATGAATAACATTACTTGACCAATTCACGTGTCCCCCTGTTAGCGGAAAATTCATTAGCACGGCTCAAAATTAAATTTAATAGAGTTTCAGAAATTTGTTGAATATTAACACAAAAACTGTCACTTCACCCTAACACATTAATTATTAATTACATACGTTTCAATATAAAAAAATTAAATACAAAATTGGATTGTTAATAACAAAAAATGTAATAATTAAATAAAACTTGTTTACTAACCTGTTAGCGGCTCTGGACGTCATAAAAGTTAGATAGAAAAAGGGCTTCTTGTCAGTCAATTCGTGTTTATATAGTCAGGCTCTCGCGCCAAATCAAACTGACAACTGATAAATTTATCGATCAAAATTAAATAATATCTAAACGTTCGTAATTATTTTAAATCGGACTGGATTAATTAGATGGAGGTACAGTGGCGTACCAAATTATAAAAATTATTTTTATAAAATTTTTCCTCTCATTTTTTTTTTTTTTTGAATTTAATGCTGTTTAGTGAATAATTTTACGTGCAGAACGTAACAATACAGAGTCGTAAATATTTTGTACGCACAAAGGGATTCTTAGAAATCCGTTTATTTGTTTGTTGTAATTGCCTAGCACATGTTTTTGCCTACTGTAACTTCCGTACTACTGTCTTATTGCTGCCTTTACGTTATCATATTCTTAGTTGCTTTCAAACTCTTTAACTGTAAACATGGCGAGTAAAAGAAAGAGTTTGTGTATTGACGAAAAAGTGTCATGTAATTCAGTCAAAATTAAAACCACTTACTAAATTCGTAAGTTGTATTCGTAAAATTATATTGTTTTCTTTTACTCTCCATATAACGAAAACTCTTTATAACGTAATAAAATACCCGGTCCCTTCAATTTCGTTATATGGAGTTTACACTGTATGTATTGTGTAAACAAACACACCCCAACGGTCAAATGTTGTATGCATACACCACCAATATACCGGTTTCAAAAACAAACCACTGTTTTATGTAAAGAATTCTAAGAATATGTATGTATGTACGCGTTTGCACTGAACGCGTCTGTTTCAATAATACGTATGTATATAGTGTATACTTACACAAATGCCAATATGCCAATACAAATTCGTAAAATATTTGATAAATATTAATGAAAGTAAATAATAAATCGATATTTGCAATTTAAATAGTACGAAAGAAAACAATTATCAAGCTAATCTGTAAACTTAGTGTCCATAAATTCACTTTGAAACAACAACGTTCTAACAATTGCACAATATGACAAAAGTAAAATGTCTTTGTTAAGTATTAGTTCAAAACTTCTTACCAGAATGTGTATATGTTATACCCCCAATTGTCGCATGTTAATCCAGGTTACTGTTACTGGATTCCCTCTTCGCTGTTCCCAAATGAACGCTGCGTGAACCACGTAATTACCGCCGTCAATCATAAACTAAGCATGGAACCGTGTTTCCGACTGCTCCGACAAATTATAGCTGACCCAGTAACTAAAGCTGACCCAATAACCAATGTTGAGCCAATAATCAATGTTGATCCAAGGATGCTAACTGTTGACCCAAGGATGCGATTGTGATGTTGTGATGACTGGCTAACCGACTAATGATGATCCAAGGATACGATTGTTGATCCAGGGAAGCGAACCAGTGCGTGAACCACAATCGTGATGACTCGTTGATGTGATTCCAAAGACGAAATTCCAATTTAACTGCAGCAGACAGCTTCCACAAGGACCATAAATCCGAAAGAAAGTGGATGATGTACCCGTGTATCCGTGTATTGTAGATCACAAATCGTAAATCGTGAATCGTGAATCCGGTTCGAAGCCGACCAAGAAATGGTTGGTCCGGATGTTAAAAGTTCGAATTGATTCGAAGCACCAGGGTTAGGACACCCAAAAGCGTTGAAATAAAACACAAAACGTAATAATGCTGGTTCAATGTATTTTACGATTGATTGTAGATTTAATAGATACACTGTACATAATATGTGCTTATTGGTACGTATACATATGTAAATGATGAAATACATTTATTGTGTGGAACTGACTGGAGTTACAACAACGAAACAACGAGTCCTGTTGCCTACGTCTGTACGAGAACACCGCTTGTTCTGTACTTCTCTGGTACGAAAGTGGATCGCTGTGTTAGCTGTTTATCAAATATGATGCATAAGTGGGAGAATATGATTTTAAATCAATATTACCAACTGTGAATAGACAAATCAACTAGAATTAAAGTATTGTACGTAACACCGTGTGTCATCTATTGTTGTAACTTCAAGTTGAATTTCTGAACTTAAATTAACACTATTATCATCTCTATTTCCTGGAAATAAAGTGCTGTCCAAATGTTAACCCTTTTTTATTATCGTATCTAACAGTAGACAGGGTGTCAATTATTAGAGTACAAAATGTCAACTATTAGTTCTATTGATTCCAGACTTTATCAATAAGCAAGATGCCTCCAGTAAAAGGACAGATGTTTAAGTATTCGGAAGCTGATATGGAAGCAGCTATTCGAGAGTGCAAAAGAGGTGTTCCGACAACAACGGCGGCAAAAAAATTTGGCGTACCAAGGGTAACTCTTTTGAATAAGGTAAAGGGAAAGACACCAATAAAACGCAAAATACAGGGATTTCCAATGGGAAGAACAATTTGCAAGATAGTGTCAAAAAAATTGTAGATGATTTAAATATAGAAACCCCTTTCAAGAATGGTAGGCCTGAGAAAAGATGGTATAGCAGTTTTTTAAAACGTCATCCTGATCTTATCACAAGACAGCCCCAAAATCTGACTTCATCCAGAGCGTCTGTAACAACATCTCAGTTGAAAAATTGGTTTGAAGAGGTCAGTAGCTACTTAAATGACAATAATTACGTGGACATTTTAAACGAACCTAGAAGAATTTTTAATATGGACGAGACTGCGTTTTTCCAAAATCCTAAAGGCAATAAGATCTTAGCAGCTAAAGGAGAAAAATAAGTGTACCAGCAAATTAATTCAGATGAAAAAAATGCTATACTGTACTTCTAGGTGGGAATGGTGCCGGCGATGTTCTACCTCCTATGGTTATTTTTAAATATGAGAGGATACCAAGGAAATTAAGTATGTCAGTGCCTGAATCTTGGGATGTCGGACGTTCTGATAATGGTTGGATGACCATGGAGACATTCTATGAATATATTTGCAATATTTTTAATAAGTGGTTAGATGACAATAATGTACAAAGACCGGTCCTCCTTTATATAGATGGCCATACGTCACATCTTTCTTTCCATGTTAGTAAATTTTCCTCTGAAAATGGCTATATTCTGATTGCTCTCTTTCCTAATGCCACACATTTACTGCAGCCAATGGATGTTGCAGTATTCAGAAGTCTTATGGGAGCATGAAAAACTGCAGTTCATTCTTGGCGCTTAGAAAATATTGATTCTCCCATTTTGTGTGAAAGTTCTTTTTTGTCCTTTGTTAAACAAAGTACTGAAAGATACATTGGTACCAAAAATATTTCAAAATGGTTTCTGCAAGTGTGGACTCTCACCATGGAATCCTGATGAAGTGTGCTGTGCCTCAGTATCACCAACTGACGATTACAATTATGGCAAAAAATGACAAAAGTTAAAGAACTTGAAATTGGAATAAAATTCCTGGACAAATACATAGACGAAAAAAAAATTATACAGTTTAAAAGTTGCACAAATTGGATGGGCGCGAAAGAAGACATCGGATTATTTCAGTTCTACAAAAAGATCGAAGAATTGCTACATCAGAGCAAACAAAACCTGCTACCACCTGCTAGCTTAAATAGTCAAAATTCAATTCTAGAATACACCACCTCTGAAATAATACCTCCACTTACAAATCAGGACAATCTCAATGTTACATTAGACATTACAACTGAAAACCCTGAGATTCCCGATAATAACTCAATTTCTCAAAATCTGCAAGAATTGATTTTCATGATCTAAATTAATTGATATTACCATCTGCATTAACACAATGTATACCAATTAGTGAAGGCCCTAAAACTTCCAGCAAAATACCTGATAAAAATGCCTTTCAAAATCTTCAGCCAAAGTTCGTTGATAATGCCATCTACATCAAGGCAATGCATAGCCGCTGAAGATTCTTCAATGAATGTGGATACAACAATACCTAGTCCATTCAAAAGAGCTTTGTTTTGGCCAAAACCTAAAGAAAACTCTAAAAGAAGAAAGAAAGAGAAAATACCCTCTGTTATATCGTCAATTCAATGGCAAAAAGACTACGAAAACAAGGAGAAAAAAGGCTGAATTAGAGGTAGAGAAAAAAAGAAAAACTGAGGAAAGAAAAAAGAAGAAAGAAGAGATCGAAGAAGCATGAAAACTTAAGACTGTCAATAAATTAGTTAGGAAAAACCGTAAGACTGTCAACAAGAAAACTAAGAAGACTGAATATGACTCAAGTACTGAAGAAGAGTGGATAGAGTCTGGGGATAGCATGGATGATTTATCTGAAGAATATGTAGATGATGATAAAGAAAATAAACAGAAAATTAAACAAAGTGATTATGTAATTGTAAAATTTCCCGGAAAAAAGAAATATTATAATTATCTGTGTATTGTCCAAAAAATTACCGGAAAAGACATTGAAGTTATGGCTATGGTAGCTTGTGATCAATCCAAAACTTTATTTAAAGACAATGATACAGATATAAGTATTATGTATAAGTGAATCTCAGATAGTTCAAATCCTTCACGTACCAAAAATGATTATAACAGGTGATAGAATTAAGTACAAATTTGACGTTGCTTTAGAAGTTGATGGATAATTTAATATAAAATATTTTTGTTTAATATTTGTGATACATAACTTATTATTTGAGTATTTAATAGTTTTATTTGTTTAATTACATGCTTTAATTTGATAGCAAGATATGTCTACTGTTAGTATAAATGACTGTCTATTAACACTTTCAGTCCCACGGCTTCGGCATCCGAAAACAAACAAAATATCCCCAGAGGCCGACCGCGATCAATGATTAATTGATTAGTTGGTTACGCAATATGCGTGTGATTTTTATCAATTTATCATTCATCATACGGATGTGTTCCTACTCATACAAATACATACCAACACACACTACTCTTTTGGTTTCTAGGTATAAAAAATTTTAAGATAAACAAAAAGTACATAATTTATATTTTTAAATAAAATTGATTTGAATGTCAGTGTATATGTAGTATGTACGTATGTTTACAGCGTTTACAGTTTTACACATATTTACATGTTGAACTGTGTTGAATCTATTCAGTGTTTGAATCATTTTATGTATTTTAATTATACGTCAAATTTAAAAAGAATACAAATTTCAATTTAAAATATGTTGATTATTAAAGCTTTTATACCAAAAAGGTATTTTCTAAGAGTTAATGTACTCAACAACAATAAATGTTCTTTTGTAGTGACTATTATTTTATTTGGAGAACAAAGTTCCCGTATTCCTTATAGTGTCGAGCATTAATGGCTTTACCTTAATTGAATAGTACTATCAAAGTAATTTTTATTTTTTGGCCGAATTCTATTGATTTCAAAATCGAATAAATCATCATCGCTCGAAATAGACGAGTCACTTGAACTACACGTATTGGAGCTGGATGAACTTTCATTCATTTTGTACAATAAGGGAAGAAAAACTAATGAAAAATGTTAAACGATTGTTAAAAGATTTAATTGTTATATTGTTTTACAATGCTCAATTGTTGTGATTTTTGACTATTGCACTTAACACTAATGCCAACAACAGACGAGGCTATTATTTGTTGCATAATAATTCGGTCAAGATCGTCAGTAGTGTATTTTGAACAGTTCTAGAGCCACCACCTTATGGAAAATTAACATTGCCCACCACCCACCACCTTATGGAGAAATAACATTGCGACTACCCTTAAGCTCGTTCACTTCGGCTAGCTAAATTTTGGTTGGTGGGGTATGTGGTTAGTTAAATTTTGGTAGATGGTCCGTGTCAAATTTTGAGGGTCATTATCCTGTGTAATTTTAGTGATTTTCGTGGGTGCATCTTCTCATGTGACGTTATCATTTTGATGGTGGCTGGTTCCTGATAAATTTTTGGTAATTGATGTGTGTTGTGTAAATTGCCTATATTAGTAAGTAATAATATTTAAATTAAATAAAATGCGGTCGGTTGGTGTATTCGATCTCGGGTACTTTATTTTACGAAGCGGGAGTGCTAGCCACTACACTGTAACGTACACTGGCTCTGGATGTATTAAATGTCGAATATATTCTAACAATTGGCATTTTGATCTGTATGTTAATTAAGTGTACAAACATGTTTCAACCAACTACTGACTAAGGCGGCGAATGGAAATGCCTACAAATGTCAACATATAAATTACTTATTGCTACACTTAAAAACTTTCAAATCGGTTTTGCTCAAGGTTTTTCGTTCACGTGATAAAGGAACTTAATGGAATAGTATAATAATTACAAATTGTTTGTTATTTTAAAATTTTATATTGTTTTTAATAAATATTTTTAAAAAATATATATTTTTCATTTATATATACCCAAAAATAAAAACACACTTATTTTTCCATAGGTGAAACATAAAAGCTATCAATGGGAGTTGTAATATTTCCAAATAATAATTCCACTAATTGCACGACGGACGATTTTCTCGTTGACTCGTGGGATTCGCTATCATTTCCTAAAGGATTAACCATCCAGTGCATCAAAGTATTTTGTTTTTTATTATCGTGACTAGATGACGAATCCACTGTTTTTATTTTTCTTTTTCTTAATTCACGGCACTTGGTCCAGGTGTTGAATAATCCCCCTCATCATCTACATCGTTTACGCGGTCTATTTGGTTGTCTCCAACATCCATTGATGCTGCAATTTCATGGAAGTCTCCGTCGCCATAAAGTTTACCAATATCATCTTCAATATTTTTTTGCGTTGCCATTGGAAACTTTAATTTAATCACTTTTGATTGTAATTTGTATGCCCATAGTACACGATGAAAAATTACGGGCTCTCCGTTAACAAAATCTTTTAAAATTGCCTCATAATTATTATAAATATTAGATAATATTAAATTTTCATCGCCTCTATGTACATACTCTTCTAACTCTTCCATTGACCTTATATTCTTTAAAACCTCTTCAACCGAAGACGATGTTTCAGCAAACGTAGTGAATATTCCTGAATCCATACTAAATAAATAAAGAAAAATTATGAATTTTCGGTTAACAAAATCTCTCAAATATGCTTGATAATTGTTATAAATATAAACATAATATTAAATTTTCTTCACCTTTATGTATATGTTTTTAGTAATCCAATTCGTTGATAAAATGCTGCCCAGTAATCCTTAGATGTTGATACTTTTGAAATATTGTTTCACGGTGAAATTGATTAATTAATACACTCCAAGTAATCAGAGGACTTCCAACGGCTATGTTGATATCCGGCAGTATTGACTGATTCGAACACTTCAAGGAAATAAGTGACTTCCAACGACTCTGTTGATATCTAACGAGGCTGACTGTTCCAAAGAATGGAATAATTTCCAACGACTATGTTTAACAATCGTTTAACTTAACAATTGTTTAACTTTACAACTGAATAAAATTGATACACAAACCGTTGTACATAATTAAATTTTCTTTAAAATCGTAAGTTAAAAACACTTCTTATATAGTAAAATTTTCTTTACAGTAACAATAAATTATTTGTTTAGTCATGAACAACATTTTTTAATACATCTGTACTTTTGTTTATTTTTCATTTGTACATCACAAATTAAGAAGTCAAAAATTTGCCTTTTTAAGAAAGTGTTATTAATAACCGTAAGATTTTAAAAAGGTAAATTACTTCATTGTCTCCAATAAATATCATATTGTTTCTGAATAACCAGTTTCTATAAATGGATAAATTATGATCAATGTATTGCTTGCGTACACATCCTGTTAGTGACATTATCTAAGTATACTGTAATTTTATTTAATAGTAAGAAGTTGTTTTATAATATATTGAATAATAATGAAGAATTTTTATTTTATAAAAGTATTTTAATTACATGATAGACCTTTAAGTAAATTTAATGTTACATTTTTACGTAAATATTTTCCCACATCATTTATATTATTTTGTTTCTTGTAATAGTGTACATATCTAGTAATAAACGTTTTTCCGGGTACAAATAATTTTTCCAACGTAAATATTTTTCCCACATAATTTATATTATTTTGTTTCTGTACAAATAATTTTTCCAATAATATTAATTTTATAAAAATTCTCATAAATTATATTTTGTTTGCAAGGTTAAATTTTTTAAACAACGTGATTTTTCTCTATATAAACTCTTCATTATTTGCAAATTTTATAGTTATCTCCAACTTATCGCTAAAGTTCTGTTTATACGTCAAGTATTCCACAATTAAATTGCCTTTGTTGTGAAAAATATTATTGTGAAAAAATGAAATTCAACAAATCACAAACCACGACCAGAAATAACATCTTTGACGTCCAACAAATTTGCCAACAAGATCCACACGTTGTCGACCAATTAATAAGCGAGTTAAATGAAACTGGAAAAATAAAATCGTGGATAAAGGCGAAAGATATGGTTTTAGAGAAGATTTATAAAGTTGTTGATGTTAGCCGAGTACAATCAAAATCGACACTACGAGAATGCAAACGGTGGTAGCATTAGAAGATGGGTATCTAACGCTGCCGTCTCGATTTGACAACATGAGTGAAGAAAAATTTAAACTGATAAAACACTCATCGTAAATGGGCATTATTAATAACGGTCCGGTTGGAAATTCGTATTCAATTGAATTTAAAAAAATTATTTGAATATTATAATAATTCTTCTTCTTATTGTAATAATGATAACAATTAAGATTTGCAATAAATGCAAATTAAAAATTATATATATTTCTTTTATTTGTACATATATTTTTTCCAAGAATAATGTTAATTTTTCAGATTACTTATGCATAGTTTTATTTCTAAAATAAATTTCACGTCTGTAATTGTACCATGTTAAATTTACATTTGATGGAACCCTTCTAAAAAAAAAAGAACATTCATTTAGTCTTAAAAACATTTTATTAACAATTGTTACATATACAATTACTGTATCAAAAATCACATATATGCTGAATATTGAAATTTTCTTGTAACATTTTGTACACAGCCATATAATCGTGTAAGTTCACTGCTGGCCTTGGATCGACGTATTGTCTGCTACTCCAACCAAGAAGGGCTGTTCCATTAGCGGTACCTTTTTCAGTATTCTGTAAAATCCACTTTAATAGTTGATCGTCTTTTTCGTTACACCTTGGATCAAAACTAAGTGGAGGAAGATTGTATTCTCTCACAATTTTCAATATAGAATTTAAGAGTTCCGTTCAAACATATCTTATTGCTGTTCAGATCCATAGTGTAAGATAGTGCGTCATCATGTCAGCTCAATCTATACGATCTTCTTCAATATCAGATTGAGTAAAAGTATAGTTGAACAACTAATCAGAAATTTCCGTAGATGTGTTCCATTCAATAGCCATTGTTATTTTTCCAGGATGAAAAATTTTAATATCTCTTGTTGTGATGGATTGAATCATCTCCATATTGCGTTTTCGAATAGCTTCATCCAACATCTTATGCAACATTCGATGTTTTACTATCATGTTCTCTTTAATTTTTTCACTCATTGTTATCTTCACCGCCGCCACTGTTATGTTGCCGAAAAATGAATAAAAACTCTCCCATTTTTAAAAATTATTCAAATTTATATGCTCTTGCTATTTTGTAAACAAAACAAGAGTTTTCTCATATTCAGTGCCGATAAAGTTTTTATTTAATATCTTCTATACGGTTTAAGATACAATCCTTCGCCAACACTGCTATTTTCATCATAAAATTCGTCTTCAAGGTTAGTAAATCTTTCTGTGTTGGTCTTTAGTTTGAAACCCAACTGGTGTAGAAATTTTTTGTTTTCTAATGTTAATGGTGGTTGCTTTCTTTCCGACTTAGTAGGACGCTGTAAATTTTTTGCTTTCTGATCGGTAAATACCAGCATGTTGGTCAAAATTAATTATAAAATACCGTATGGCCAGATGATGTTTTCACTCCAGTTATCTTCTCGCAATTGACCATTAATTGGTTCTATATGGCTATTTAAAGTTTTAACGCATTCTGTATGGTTTGAGATACAGGCCTTCACCAGCAATGTCACCTTCAGCATCAGATTCATTAGTGTCGGCAATATTATTTTCATTATCATTGTCATCGTTATCATAATCATCATCATCATCATCATCATCGTAATCAAGTGTTATTTTTCCTAACACTGGTTCAATGATATAAAATTTTTCCAGTTCACGAATAATTTATGTAATTTGCTGTCCAATTTTTGTTTTCTTTAGTTCATTAAAGTTTTGCTTTAGCTCGTTACGTTATCGCTTCCATCCATTAAATTGCGAATTATTCCAAATATTTGATCTCCAGTTTGTGTGGTAGTCATTAAAGTTTTTAATTCGTCTACTAAAGTGCTCGGGTTACGCCAATATTTTCTTGTAACATAATGTTCATTGTCGAAGTTACTATACTTCACATGTTTGGCTTTCACGTCTTCAGTTATCGAATTGGGTGTTAAAGGTCGTTTTTGTTCTATCCTTTTATCTTCTCTATTATCTTCTTCTTTTTCTCCTTCTTCTTCTTCTTTTCCACGAACATTTTTAATTCCTTGATCATTAATAGATCTAGAGCTGTTTGTAAAAGTCCAGTTAAGTTTGGTGTTCCAGTGTAATTATTGAATGTTGATAAATCTTCTGGTTTATTTTCACCAGTCCAATTATTTTTCCCAACTTTAGATTGTACCATGTTATGTGAATTTTTTAAAGTGTTAAATTTATTTTTTATTGCTTCTGCTACAGCCATCATGCTTTGATCAAAAGGATTCAAGCTCCGATTCATTTCCTCTACGTGTTTAGTTTGAAACACTGGTGACATCCTTTCTTCTTCTTCTTCTGTACTATCTCTTTGAAAGCTATAGTCATTTTCGCCATCACTACCTTCGTAATTAGATTTCGAGGATTCTTGTTGTCCTAGAAATCGTCTGTTTCCGGCATCGCTTATGTAAGTGTCATTGTTTGCCTGCTGATCAGCAGTATTTTCAAACTGATTGCTTATGCTCACGTTATTGTATGATGAAAATTCCTGCATATTTGAAGGTTTGTGTATCGTTCTAATGTGGCGTAATAGAGAATCTTTCCGTTTAAAGTTTCTACCGTACCGCACACACTTAATCATTTTGACAGATGTGAATGGTTCAGCTGATACCATAAGACTGGTTAGTTTACATATCGGTAAAGAATTACATAGACTAAGACACTTACCACAACCACCACCACCGCCGCCGCTACCATCACCACCACCACCGCAGTAGAAACTCTATTCATACGCCTCTCCTTCACCCTTTTTGTTCTTAAATTGTTTAAGTAATTGATATATATATATATATATATATATATATATATATATATATATATATATATATATATATATATATATATATCCATTAAAATATTATATTTAGGACATGAAATATTAAAAATGGATAAATTAAATGTACCACTGCGTACTAACATCCCTATGAATTCATTAAATTCATAAAATTTATCTTTTTTTGAAAAAGTATAGATAACCATTATTATATCTAAACACTGATTGTGTATTAGGAGGTATACGGGGGATTAGATCTGATGTAAATCCTTGTTTGACTATTGCGAAATCGCACTCGTTAATTTCGGAGTAGTATAAATTATAATGAAAAATATACGTTTTTTCAGTGTACGTATTTGCTATTCCATTTATTAAAGCAAAATTTGAAATACCATTAAAAACAAAACATATATTTTTAGGATATCCATCCATTAAACGCATATTTGGATATGTAATCATATATACAATGTTATTTGCTATAATAATTATTTCACCACTAGGTCTTCTATATGCTATGGGTATCTTAGTCACATTTACTGGTAAAAATTGTAGGAAATCGGTTAATAATATCGGCTTTAATATCCTATTACTATTGTTCATATCCATAGTCCATATCCATTTTAAATAAAATATATACATTCTTCGGCCAATAATAAAAAAAATGTTCAAATATTTCAAATCACACAAAACAGGTAGTTTTTTGGGATCTTAGGAATTGTTGATAACGTAGTAGTAGGTGTACTAGTAGCTGGGAAATTTTTATTTTTATACATGTCATATACATACGAGCGATCTTAGTAGGTATGGGGCACTTGGCAACGCAATGTAATTGTCTATATTCAGGAGCAAGTAAGAACATTGCCTATATTGGGTAGTTCAGAAAAATGAATGAAAAGAGGTACACAAGATACACATATAACATTTGCATAGCTCGTTGCAAAAGTAATCATTTTGGTGATCTTTTTAATAAAATAAGGCGGTGGGTGGTGGGTAATGTCAATTTTCCATAAGGCGGTGGGCGTATATTATCCAAAGTTACAACGATAACTTGATAATTTTATAAATATCGACCTGCTTTATATACTATTATTTGGTGGAAAAAACACGTTGAGAAAAACGTCATGTTGTTTAGACATGTAATCACAAAACAAGAATTTTCCAGTATTTGTTTTAGAAAAATCATGTGGCATTAATGTGTGCATTCAAGGTTACTCCTAGCCTAAATATCAAATGATGCAATCGGAAAATTTATTTCATACATATGGCTAAATAACCAACTACCACAAGAAAAATGTGTAAACAACATAACATGACGTAATCACGTGAACGGAAAACTTGAAGCAAAACTGATTTGAAAGTTTTTAAGTGTAGCAATAAATAATTTATATATTGACATTTGTAGGCATTTCCATTCACCGCCTTAGGCAGTAGTTGGTTGAAACATGTTTGTAGACTTAATTAACATACAGATCAAAATGCCAATTGTTAGAATATGTTCGACATTTAATACATCCAGAGCCAGTGTACGTCACAGTGTAGTGGCTAGCACTCCCGCTTCGTAAAATAAAGTACTCGAGATTGAATACACCATCCGACCGCATTTTATTTTATTTAAATATTATTACTTACTAATATAGGCAATTTACACAACACACGTCAATTACCAAAAATTTATCAGGAACCAGCCACCATCAAAATGATAACGTCACATGAGAAGATGCCCCCACGAAAATCACCAAAATTACACAGGATAATGACCCTCAAAATTTGACACGGACCATCTACCAAAATTTAACTAACCACATATCCCCACCAACCAAAATTTAGCTAGCCGAAGTGAACGAGCTTAAGAGTAGTCGCAATATTATTTCTCCATAAGGAGGTGGGTGGTGGGCAATGTTAATTTTCCGTAAGGTGATGGCTCTAGAACTGTCCAAAATACACTACTATCGTCTAAAAGTACTTTTTGCAATAATAATTTTTTATATCTGTTCGTGCTCTTTGTTTGTTTCTTTTATCCCATTAATTGGAAGGGTTTTTGTTGTATTATTGCTGGGTCGGCAGTCAATTTAATGTCATATTTACATCCGAAAAATAATTCATATGGTGTACATTTAATCGCGGTGTGAATTGAATTATTGTAAACAAAAACTGTATGTAGCATTTTTAAATCAGCTGAGCTGGTTTTATCAGTTACATGTGTAATACGATATTTTTCAAGGATAGAAGAATGGAATCTCTCGACAGGAGAATTTGATGTTGAACTTCTAACAGCTGTTATGTGTATATTAATACTATACGTGTCACGAAATTGTCGAAAACGTATTGAGTCAAATCCTTTTTCTGAATCGACAATATTTTTAGGACTACCGTATTGGGATATGTATTGTGCTAGAGCCTCGAGGATATGGGATGTATTTCTTGTTTCGATTGGGTATGCTTGGCCAAAACGTGAAAATTTATCTACAATTGTTAAATATATTAATTTGTCCAAATAAAATATATCAATTTGTACAATTTCGAGTGGCTATGACGGTGTTTCTGTTAGTTCAAAATTTTGTTTAGGTGGTCGTCTCATATTTATTTTCGTTACACAATTTACAATTATTAACATAATAAGAAATTTTTGATTTTAAATTTGGAAAGTAATGTTCTCTTCTCATATGGTTAAAAGTTTCGTTAATTCCTGTATGTCTAAAGTCATGATACTTTTTTATTAACTCGTCGTGTTGGTCATCTTCTAAAACGTCTTCTAATAGTTTAGTTGCTCGAATAATTTTGTATTGTTTACCTTGAGAGAAATAATCAGAATATATTCTTTGAATTTTAATAAATAATTCGTCATCAGGACAGTAAATAGCTAATGTTACCTTCGGTGGAATGTTTTCTTTTATAATTGAGATTAAAATATCGTCGTCGTCAGCAGAAAGAGTAATTGTAATACGTCGACGTGTATTAAAAAGAATTTGGAATTTGCGTTTAGTTGCAGTTTGAATGTTTTCACCTTTTAATATGATTAATTGATTTTTGAAATCATTAAGGGGGTTTTCAGAGATTCGAATTAAGGAGCTATCATCCTCTGATGCACTATGTACTGTTTGTGTAGAAGTGTCTTATGTAGAATCGTCATTAGTATGGGGGTTACTGTCAATTATAATTCATGAGAGGGCGTCTGCGTTAGTATTTTGTCGACCTGGTTTGTGTATAATTTTGTAGTCAAATTCTTCAAGTTTAAGTCGCCATCTTACTAATTTACTGTTTGGTTCTTTAAGTGACATGAGCCATCTGAGTGTTTGATGGTCAGTAATTATGGTAAATTTTCGTCCGTATAAGTAAGGCCTGAAATATTTGGTTGCCCATACGATTGATAAAAGTTCTTTCTCAATGGTAGAGTAATGTGATTCTGAGTCTGTTAAAGTCCTAGAAGCGTAACATATTGGGTTATCTTTACCAATAGGTCCTTGGGAAAGGACTGCTCCGATTGCTACATGCTTGCGTCCGTTGTCAAAAGAAATCCTTTGTTAAAGTCTGGATAGGCAAGGATTGGGTCGTTTGTCAAGAGGTCTTTACATGTTTCAAAACATTTAAGGAACTCGGGTGTATGTTTAACTGTTTCACCTTTTTTCAAACATTTGGTCATTGGTTTTGTTAACCTAGCGAAATCTTTAATAAATTTCCTGTAATATCCAAGAAGTCCCAGAAAAGATTTAATATCTTTTTGTGTTTTTGGTACAGGGAATTTCCTAATAGCAGCTACTTTATCAGGATTAGGTTTTACACCTGCTTCTGATACTATGTGTCCCAGAAAAGCTACTTCCCGTTTTAGAAATTCGCTTTTGTCTAACTGAATTTTTAAATTTGCGTCCTTTAGTCTGCTAAAAACTTTATCGAGATTAATAATATGTTCTTGAAGCAAAGTGGAAAAGATAATTATATCATCCATGTATACAAGACAAATTGTACCTTGTAGATCTTTTAGAACGTTATCCATAACTCTTTGGAAAGTTGATGGAGCGTTTTTTAGTCCAAATGGCACATGTTCGAAATGTCCATGGTCTACAGTAAAAGCAGTTTTCTCAATGTCCCTAGGATGAACTTCTATCTGATGGAAACCAGATGCTAAGTCTAGAGTAGTAAAATACATGCATTTACCAAGTTTGTCTAGTATATCTGTTATGTTTGGGATTGGATATTTATCCCCTATAGTTTTTTCGTTAAGTTTTCTATAGTCCACCACTAATCGCCATTTTCGTACTCCACTTTGATCTAGTTCTTTAGGAACTATCCAAATTGGACTACTCCAAGGAGAATAGCTTGGTCTTATGATGCCTTGATGGAGCATCTTATCAATTTGCTTCTTAACCTCTTCCTTATGAACATAAGGATACCGATAAGATTTGGTATAAACGGGTAGATCATCAGTTGTTTTTATTTCATGTTTAATTTTATTCGTAAATGAAAGATATTGACCCTCTTTACGAAAAACATCTTCATATTTACGACAAAGTTTAAACAAAGCTTGTCTTTCTTCGCTATTTAAATGTTCGGTCCTAATAAGGGATTCGATCGGGGGTAATTCCGTGTCGTTAACAGTTTGAAATTGGTTAAAGTTACAGTCAATAATTTCGTGATTTAAAATTTCTACTTTCAGTGGCTGTTCGATTAAAAATTTTTGTGCACTGTTTGTGTGATTTAAAACAGGTGCGAGTATATGCCAATCTTTAACATTGTATACGCCAGAAGGAATCGAAAAAATATTTTGAATTTTTATGTCATGTACTAATACGTCGCCTGATTGTACGTCTGTTGGAATTTTGACTGTTTACAGTTTGGTTCAATTATGTGTATGCCACTTGTGATGTTGGGTTTGAACAACAATCTATTTGTAGAAAATGGTGTTATTAATCGTTTACCGGGAATATCAATTTGAGCTTGAAGTTGGTTAAGTATGTCAAGTCCAATAAATCCGTTAAAATAACCGTGAAATCGTAAAAGAAGAAAATCTATTGTACCAGTTTGATTGAATTCACTAAAAATGGGTAATTTTGCCTTTTTTGTAGCATTATATGATCCTAAAAGTGATTTAATAGTGGTAGGTTTAATTTCGGTTGTAAAGTCTGGATGAACTAATTCAGAATTAAGGAAAGAATTTGAAGAACCAGTATCAATTAAAAATTTTAAGGGTGTACAGTCATTTTGGTCAGTAATATGTATATAGGGTAAAGTAGATTCGTGAAGATTTAAATCTACGTATCCAAATTGTTGTCCGAGATTAACCGAAAATTTTGATCATCGATCTCATTTTGATTATTTTGGTCTGTCTGTTCGTATTCGTCTACCAAATACTGTTTTCGTCATAATTTTCGTCAACTACGTATTCGTCTAATGAACTAAATTCTGATGCTTCTGTGTTAAAAAGTTCGTTTGAAGAAAAAGTCGGTCTATTTTGAGGTTGGAAAAAGTTACGTCTAAATGGTTGTTGTGGTTGAAAATTAGGGCGTGATTGTTGCTGTTGTGTGTTGGGTTGTCTAATGCTTAACCTATTACTGCCTAAGTCCGTAGGTGTTTGTCGCGGTAATTGTTTTGTATTGTTTTGTGTGTTAAATGTCGTGTTTGTTGTATATTATTTTGATTGTAAAATGGTCGTGTTTGTTGCATATTATTTTGTGTATTGAATGGTGTATGCGTAATAATCTGTTTTTGGTATTGTAGAGGATTATGAAAATTGTGTGTTCTAATCGGTACAGGTGCGGATATTGGAGGTTTAACTGTGATTTGTTGATATGATTTTTGATGGTAGTGAATATTTTGCTCTTTGATAGCGTATTCAAATGTATTTTGAATCGTGTCTGGATTTCTTGCACGTACGACTGATCCAATAGGTTCTCTAAGTCCAGCTAAAAATACGTCTTTTGCCAAATTTTTAAATAATTGTAATTTAGAATTTATTGCGATGGAATCATTTTCGTTTAATTTAGTGAAATTAACTAATGAGGAAAGTATTTCGATTACTTTCGCGTAAAATTCTTCCATTTTCTGATTTTGGTTTTGTTTTAAGCTGTAAAGTTCCCTAATTAGTTTGTCTCGTTTCGTTTGTCCGCATAATGTGAAATTAAATTTGATTTGATTGATTGCCAATCTGTGGGAGTACCGTACATGTTTAAAACTTCGTTAGCCTCTCCTACGATTTTATTACAGATAGCCCGTATCCATAATTTACCGTATCCCTGTGTCCAATCGACACTTACACATGCTATGATTTCATCTACATTTTCGATAAAATCATGCAATGTTCTCGGATTTCCATTAAATTCAGGTAGGAATTTAATTGGATACGGTATTCTAAATGCTTCGAGCACTTGTGAGAAGCCACTAACTGCATTTTCGTTGACTTGCATTTTTGTATTATAATATTTATTAAAATCTAAACTTTCTAAACTAATTCAATTATTTGTATTTGTATTTAAATTATTTGATTGAACTGTTTCAATATTACTATTACTAATTAAATCTAAATTAACGTTGCTTATCGTATCCTCCGATATGCTCACGTTTGACTCAACTATTGCGTTTTCTGCGCCGTTTAGTTGAGGGATTTCGATCTAGGATATGGTCTGTGTGATAATTTAAACGATTTTGATTTTACGATGGAAGACATACGAAAGGAAAAAGCAGGAACAAAAAATATAAGCAGCGAAAAATAAGCAATTTACTCTACTTACAGAATGCTCCAGTAAATTTCCATTCCTCGTAGATCCGTTGTTGATTGAAGGATTGAAATCCACGCACTGCTGACCAGAGTGTACCACAATTCTCAATATGCCGTTAAGATTGATTGTTTCCTTGAGAAACCGTCAATTCCACAACTCACGACATCACTAATACCGGTAACAATGCTTACAACAATCCGAACGACTGCGCCAGTTACGTTTCGTAACAATTAAAGTTAGTTTTTAAAAAAATTTATTTTAAGTTTAAAAATACAAAATTGTTTTACAAAGATATCACTGGAGTACTCCAGTGTTACTATTGCTACCTAGATCGAACAAAAATCAGATAATTTACCAAGTTTCGTTATTTATACATAATTTAGACAAAGAGATTGCTGAATAAGCAAAAATGAAAAAGATGTACTTTAAAATAATATCATTGCAATTCCATTGTCTAAATACATTGTATTTAATTATTTAGTAGTTTTTGATGATTAAGCTTTTGTTATTTTTAGTTACATGAAATATTAAATAATTATCTATATGAGTTCCTTATGGAATGAATTATTATTATTATCTACATACATTGTACAATTCTTAATATTACAAAAATACTGATTAAATGTATAAAAATATAATATGTATTAATTAAGTATTAGGGCGGATGTGATGGTTACATAACTATATATATATATATATATATATATATATATATATATATATATATATATATATATAGACTCTCGAACGAAATGTCCTGTTTTTTTAGATTCACTAAGCAATGTTAATTGGTAATTAAAGAAAGCACCAGGCACTACGTTGCAAAAAAGTAATAAAACATGCCAAAAGATTACTTAGCTAAAGAATTCCACTGTAAATATTGGTATTGGTTGG